>VMDO01009311.1:0-78086 GCA_007922755.1 Pedetes capensis | reverse complement strand
TCGGAAGCTAAGCAGGGTCAGGCCTGGTTAGTACCTGGATGGGAGACCGCCTGGGAACACCAGAAGCTGTAGGCTTGGGAGAAGGACCTGGCAACCCCCTCCCAAAAATCAATCTGCCATTGAAAACCCTATGAGCAGCAGAGAAGCACTGACAATAGTGTTTCCCCTGTTGTACAGAGGGTCGCTATGAGTCGGATACTGACTCGACGGCACCTAACAACAACAACAACAAATGTCTCCCAAATGTCAATCACATTGCCAGTCACATATTTTTGACTGACTTATTCATGCATAAAACATTGATGATAAATTAGTCCTCTTCCTCATGGCTGTGCACTTCTACTTTGCACACACATTTACTATTGCGATATACACCTGCTGTGATATCTGCAAGTATCTCACATTGATAATGAGTTGAACAAAATTGTGAGTGTATCCATTTTATGGAGAAATTTTCTAAGCATGCTTTTATGTACCTCCTGAAGAGGCTTAAATATACGAAGTTACAAGCAGGACTACAAAGATCTGGCCATTCTGTACCCAAGGAAACGAGACCAAAGAAAAAATGGGCTAAAATATATGCAAAAAGTATTATTATGGAAACACAATGCAAGAAGGGATGATCCGTAAAAGGCTTGTTTATGCATTTGCACATAGGTGTGGTTTTCTTCTATGTTCATATGGGTGAATGTATATGGCAAAAAAATAATTCAGGTCAAATTATTTGTGTTGCTGAGCGAATGTCTGTCTCATTCCCTTTATTGTTGTGTGACTGTTCTGTATCCATTTCATTTAAATCCCCTTATAATTTCTTTTCGTATTACTTCAAAGCTGCTTATAAATTAAATAATTGATATGTCATTACAGTTGGCAGTTTGTTTTAATGAGGGTAGTAGCATACCTGTTTGCACAAAAAAGAAACATTTTGCTATGACAAAGCCACATGATATCATCTTATCAGACAACCTCTTAAGTATGTATAGTATATCAATATTGATAGACAGAAGGTAATAATTATGGAAAGCTAGGAAAGAAGAAATAAACAAAGGAAGGGAAGGAGAGAAGGGAAAGGAGGCAGCAATTGTTCAACCTTCAACCAAATACTGCACCCTGGTTTATTTTTCTCTTACCTTATAGGCTATCCATGACCAAGTAGATATTGATATTATTCCTTCTATGCCAACGAGTGTTTTTATTATATATATATATATATATATATATGTATATATATTTTTAATTATAAAATATTTCTTCATGGCAGGATGGAAAATATAGAAATCCGTGCAATTCAAATCACTATTTCTTTGTGAAGCCATGTGTGACTCCCCTCTGCAGGTTTCTCATTACCTCATGGTTTAAGTAAACCCCTCTCCCCTCTCTCATTTTGTCCTTTCTTTTATCCTTCTATCATGGACATTTTATCTGCTGTGTCTGTATCTGATAAGAAAAGCCACCAGGATTTCATGGACATGGCCACCTTAATCGTCCTTCAAAGCTAATGGCAGAGTGGTGATACTGTGAATTACACTGTCTGCCTGTCTTTCTAGACTTTCAACAAGGGTCTCTGGAGAATTCCTGAACCAAATCCATCTCTCTCTCCTGTCCCTTGTTGTTTTTGTTTGTTGGTTTGTTCACAGGGAGTTTCTCTTTTGGGTGAGTGATTAAGCAATACCACTTCTTTATTAGTAAATTCCACAGTTAAAGGATATGACATGGCCCTTCCTTGACAATTTGAGCTGAGTCATCTTTAGGTAGGAATACACTCGGTCATAGGTGAGAAAGGGAAAATAACAAGAAAATAAAATTCATACAGGAACAGTATGACTTTACAGCAGTTTTGCACTCAGAATTACATATCCTGTTGGATTTTAGCTTGTATCCATATCTAACACATGCCATGCCATATTTATACCATACCTACTCCCTAAAACATAGGAACATTCATAAGATGCATTAACTCAACTCTCTCAGTACATTAGCACTAGTCACTAAAACACTTTGGAAAACTGAAAGTGTTAATGCATCTTTGAAAAGTGCAATGTTCCTAAAGAGTACTTACAAGAATCTGGGTCAATTTAGCTGTGAAGAAAAGCTCACCTAAACAGAGCCTCACTCAAAGGCACATATAAACACTTTTCAATTCTCTATGCTGAGGTTTAAAAGAATTTGAAATGTTATAAATAACTACAGAAAAAGCTATGGGGGGATGGATGTGACATTGTACAGACACCATCCTTGATATCAAAAGTACTTTGACGGATCATAAGGGAATCCTAACTAAAGACTGTGTAAATACATAATTGGGTTCAAATCCTACTTCTACTCCTTGAAGCGTAAACTTGGGTAGGTATTTCATCTCCCTTGGTCTAAACTTCCACAACTATGAAATATCTGATGTATAAGTTATTTGGGAAGATTATTGTTTAAATAAATGCATGGAGGAAAATAAAACAGTAGATGGTAGACATTAAGCACTCAGTAAAAAACATCCTTTGTTAATATTATTTCACTGTTAATATCTAATATAAAGAAGGTTGTTCTGTTGAGTGCTGGGGGGAAATGATTTCTTATCTTGTAAACCAGAATCATAGAACCATGCCTGCAGCTTAAAAAACAATTGCTATTGCACACAAAACCAATCCATGTTTACTGCTTCATATTTTTATCAAAGACTTTAAAAGGACTGATCAGTTTATTGTTGTTGTTCTTGTTGTTGTTAGGTGCCCTCTAGTCAGTATCCTACTCCCAGCGACTCTGCGTACAATACGACAGGTGAAACACTTGTCAGTGCTTCTCTGCTGTTCATAGGGTTTTCAATGGCAGATTGATTTTTGGGAGTCAGTTGCCGCGTCCTTCTCCCAAAGGTGTGTAGCCCAGGCTGGTCTGGAACTGTGATCCTCCTGTCTCAACCTCCTCAGTGAATCATTCACTGGTGTGTGCCACCAGGACCGGCAAACTGATCAGTTTACACGTGGCTTTTTTTCAGGGAGGAGGGAGGCAGCAAAAATTGTGAGATAAGCAAAAAGGACAGTCTTAGCAGTTACTCAGCTTCTTCTAATTTAGCTAAAAACAGTCAATTCCATTTAATTGATCTTACAGAGCTGCTAATTTTTTCCTTTGGATTATTGCTGCAGAGACTTACTAAAGGAATTGTCAAAAATAAAAGTTGGTTATAATATTAATTCCATTTTAATGGAATTCATGAATTTCATTGGCTTGTAATACTTTGATATAACTAAAATATTGACAAACAGTATTTTCACTTTAACATTATGTATAACATATACATTATATTGTATTTGCCAGAAAATATGCAAAACAATTTACTTGTTATTAACATGTTCAATCTTCACAACAATTTTATGAAGAAATTTCTATTATTATCGTTCACATTTGAAAATGTGTAGGCAACAGAGGTTAAAAGACTTGCCCAAATTTACATAGCAACTAAAAGACAGAGTTTGAATTTGAAACCCTGTAGTTTAACTCCAAGGGGCTGGGATTTAGCTCAGTTGGTGGAGTGCTGCTCTGCAGTCTCTGAGGTCCCGAGTTCGATTCCCAGCACAGCAAAAATGGGAGAAGGACGTGGCAACCCACTCCCAAGGCAATCCCAAAACAAACTGCCATTGAAAATCTTGAGGGTCGCTATGAGTCGGAGACAACTCGATGGCACCTAACAACAACAACAACAACAACAACAACAACAACAACAACAACAACGTTTAGCTCCAAAGGATATCATAAACACTCTACTATTATCAGAGGAATATTTAAAATAACAGAAGGGAAAGCATGTTGAGTAAAAATCTGAGCTAATTTGTGATTCCCCCAAGTCATATTTCTTCACATAACATTTTTACTCATTGAAAATAGGAACGTACTTCATATTTGTCAGAAAGAAAAATGCATCTATGTTATAAGTTTTGTTTTATGAATGATCCTGTTTGGAAGTAACTTCAGTGGCTTCATCATATTTTTTAATTTTTTACTGTTTTGATCAAAACATAATATTTGTACATATTTATGAGGTAAAAATATGATGTTTTGATTCATGTATATAGGTAATGATTCACTCAGAGTAATTAGAATATAGCACACCTTAAATTTTACCATTTCTTTATGGTGAGTATATTCTAATTCCTCTCTCCTAATTTTATATATATATATATATATCTTATATTATATATAATATATACATATAATATATATTATATAATATATGTA
The DNA here is from genome assembly GCA_007922755.1 of Pedetes capensis. NCBI lineage: Eukaryota > Metazoa > Chordata > Mammalia > Rodentia > Pedetidae > Pedetes > Pedetes capensis. Next base: position 73,862 of record VMDO01009311.1, on the reverse strand, counting down.
GGGAAGAATTGGGAGGAAATTGGCAAAAACTCCCAAACTGGGAAAATGGCGTTTGAATATCTGGTTTGTAAGTTAGAAATCTAGGGAAAAATGAAAGTAAGTTGGTTGCATGTTTGTACAAAACCCTTCCTGATTGGACAATTGGACTGAAAGCTGATTGGCTCAGGCCATTCCATGGGCGAACTATATAAAGAGCTGCGCTGTGGCAGCTCGACCTCCTTTTTGGCAGGGCCTTTCTGGCATCCCTTTCTGCACCTTTACGCCTGTTCCTGCCCGGACCACAGATGAGGACGTGCCTCTCCCGCTGCTCTCCCCCGAACCTTCGGTGAGGAAATAATGCTCTCCCGTCACAATCCTCGACAAGGAAAAGAACCTGCTCTCTGTCTGATCACCGAGGAAGTGGCAGCTGTCTCCTCCTGACCACCGAGATGACCAACTCAAGGTGTTTGTCCCTGGAAGGCAAAAGCGCCTGAGGCTTTTCCTTTCTCCCGTCTCCGCCGGGGTCCTGAGGGCCGCGGGAGTCTGCACCCTTCACCTGAGGGTCCTGAGTGAATTGTGTTTAGTATCTGTGTGCGCGGTGGCGCAGCCCATCCGAACCTTCAGGCCGGGCCGGGAGGCACGCGCCCCACAATATATAATAAGTTATATAATATAACTATATAAATTATATAAGTAATTATATAATATATAATTATAATTAACAATATTGCTACATATATTATATATAATATTTATAATATATAACATATATAATATATAACATATATAACATATAATATATAACATATATTATATGTGTTATATATGTAGCAATATTGTTAATCATATTCACCCCACTCTTCCACAGAATGCCAGACATATTCCAACTAACAGTAATTTTGTACCAATTGATCTTTCTCTTCTCCATTACTTTCCCAATCCACTGGCAACCACTATTGTATTCTCAACTTCTACAACATAAAATTTTTAAAATTCTACTTATGAGTGTACGGGCTGGGGTTTACCTCAGTTGGTGGAGTGCCACTCCACACTCTCTCAGGACCCAGGTTCAATCCCCAGCACCACAAATATGGGAAAAAGTGGAAATCCACTTTTGAAGAAATCCTGAAACAATCAGCCATTGAAAACCCTATGAGGGTTACTATAAGTTGGATACAACTCAAGGGCACCTAACAACTTATGAGTAAAATCATACAGTGTTTGCCTTTCTGTGCCTGACTGACTTCACTTCTGATGATGTCTCGTAGCTCCATCCATATTGTCACAAATGGAAAATATTTATATGTTTCTATGTGTGAATAGTACGCCACTGTGTATATATACCACATTTTACTTATTCATTTAGCTCTTCATAGACTTTTAGTTTGAATCTACATCCTGGCTATTGTGAATATTGTTGCCATAAGATGGGAACGCATGTATCTTTTTAACATGTTAATTTCGTTGGGGTATCCATTCTATTTTCTGTAATGTCTGTACTAACTTACATTCCTACTAACAGGATGCAGGAATTCCTTTCTCCAAATCCTTGCCAGTATTTGCTGTGTGTGTGTGTGTGTGTGTGTGTGCGCGTGCGTGCATGCGTGCGTGAGAGAGAGAGAGAGAGAGAGAGAGAGAGAGAGAGAGATTGACAATGGCCATTTTATGTGATAAAATTAGAATTATATTGTGGGGTTTTTTTTCTTTCTTTTTTGCCATTATACAAAGTTTAAGAGTGCACATGTAAAGTCCAGGAGAAACCAAGTACAAGCTTTAAGGGATCCCCTCCTAGAAGAGACATAGAGTGAGGTGCTTAATTCTCCCAGTGGTATGTGACAACATCTATAAAGTATTGCCAGAAAGAAACCCCCTAGTCTTGTTGTCCAGTATTTTTATTGGACACTAGTTACATGTACATGTGTCACCCATATGCTCTTAACTGCTCAGTCTCAAGCTGCCAAGAGTTCAAACTGTTACTTCATGCCCAGGACATCAGACATACAAATACAGGTCTTTACCATCTAGTCAAAGTAATACAGCATGGCCCACGGAGCTGGCACAGGGCCAGTCCCTCTGAACACAGGCCTCTCTTTCGGAAGTTCAAGGGCTTGAGCAACCACAGCATGCAAAGCTGACTCTTCACCATTTTATGCTTATGTTGCCGTTGTGTTTATGATCTGCACACTGACTAGGTCTTTAGCTGCTTATTTACACAGGTCAACTTTTAGAGGTATTCTCCACTCTCTTTGCACAAATTTTCCTCGGTCTGCCTATATTTCTCAAACCTATATCCTCACTCTCCTCGTACAGATACTTCTGTCACTCAGAAAATAGAAACCACTGTAAAAAATAAATAAATAATAAATAAAAAAACCCTTTAACTTCTACCACCAAACTATTGACACTGTGTGCATCCCCACACACTTTCCCCATCTTCTTTGTTTATCATGGAAAAGGCTAATCTTCCACCAGACTCTGGACTTGCAACTCTCTAATAATTAATAATATATCTTAATCTAGGGCTGGGATTTAGCTCAGTTGGTAGAGCACTGCGCTGTAGTCTCTGAGGTCCCGAGTTTAATTCCCAGCACCGCAAAAATGGGAGAAGGGCTTGGCAATCCACCCCCAAAGCAATTCCGAAACAGTCAGCCAATGAAAACCCTATGAGGGTCGCTATGAGTCGGATACCGACTCCACAGCACCTAACAACAACAACAACAACAACATCTTAATCTAGAAAATGACACTGGATCTCTCATCTTTAAATATCATTTTTTCCAGTTAAAAAAACTATTCAATAAATGTTATACTTTAAGTATTTGCACTTATTTTTAGAATCTCCTCAAAAGTAGCACTCAGTAGAGGGGAGGAAAAAATAGGAGATCCAAGCATTTATATAGCATTATATTTTAAAATAGTTATCCTAAGTGTTGTTAATTTAATCAAGTACTCAGTCATCTCCTAAACAATGAAATATCAAAAGCTGGATTCAGTGGAGCAACCTTAATGCCCCAGAGACTCCGGAAGTGGAGGCAGGAAGATCAAAATTTTGAGGCCAGAGGCGGCCTATCTAAGCTAGTGAGACACTATCTCCAAATAAAAAGTAAAAATAAAAATAAATCTGGGTGTGCAGCCCAGTGGTGAAGCACTTGCAAAGTGCTGGCTTCAAACTACAAGTGCCCTGGCTTCAAACTACAAGTGCCAAAAAACAGATCCAATGAAATATCAATGTATTATTTTTGTTACAGTTGATATTGTATTTCTAGTGGTATTTATTCCATTTCAATACTATATGTCATTACTAATATACATATTTTCATAATTTATTATTTTGAGACAGAGTCTTGTTAAGCTGTGAAGGCTGCCTCTAGTTCCAAACTTGGAATCCTCCTGCCTCAGCCTCCTGAGACACTGGGATCACAAGTGCCCAGTCTTATACAGCAATTTTTGAAGATAATCTTGGTCAAGAATTTAACAAAAAGCCAAATCAGGTATACACAAAACTTGAGAGGAAAAGCATGCAATGAAACTTGAAGTATTAACATTTGATAGTCTTACTTTCAGCAATATGTCTAATATGATTATGAATTAGAAATTCATAGCAGTCCAAGTATATGTTCTTTTTTACTTTACTCATACACACACACAAATCCACATGCCCAATCCATTTACTAACACACATTTGAATTTCTACATTGAATACTAATAGATGCACGTCTACAGATGTACCACTCTGACATCCAATATCCTCAGATCTTGCAAGCTAAAAGCAGAGTTGGGCCTGGTTAGTACTTGGATGAGAATCCACCTGGGAATACTGGGTGCTTCAGGCTTGGAAGAAGGAACTGGCAGCCCATTTCCAAAACAGTCAGCCATTGAAAACCCTATGAATAGCAGAGAAGCACTGACTTAGTGCAAGGCAGGCACAGTGTCAGGTAGTGTTTTGTCTGCTGTACACAGGGTCCCTATGAGTTGGACCCGACTTGATGGCACCTAACAATAGCTGCATACTGAAACCAAACTTGCATATCTCTATTAAAATTCTGTCAATAACTCCTGCATAATGCATTTATTAGGATTCATGTTACAATGTAACTAGTAATTTACTGCATACAATGTGATAAATGACAAAAGATGAGCCATTCAAAATCATTCTGTATGTGTCATTAGCAATTCAATTCATATTCTTACCTATACAAGATATCTAAAACCCCTTAACAGCTTTTTGAAGAGAGACCAAGCTTGTTATTAATATCTTTATTTAAATGCACATCTTGAGTTTTCCTTTGGGAATAGTAAAGCTTATTTCATAATGCTGTGAATAGAAAAGCAAATTTTGATTCAGGTAATATTCAAAAAGAACATACATGGCTCTGTATCTTCTATAGATGTTTGAATCTCACTTGTTTGTATAATGTTGCCATTATCAAACACTGCCATTAATTCCTGTCTTAATAAATGATATAAAATCATTAATTTTTTAATCATGATACACATATCTGTTGTAAATATTTACTGTCCATTAAAAGCTTCAAAAATCACTACAAATTTTCTATTTTTAGCTTTATATGTAACAAGATCATTTAAGGAAACTGAACATGACAACAAACGCATTCAATATACAAATATAAACCTAGTCATAGATAATCTACAGATATTTTTATTATAAGAACTAAATTTAATCAACTAATGAATTTACAGTGTATCATTTTGCCCTACCTAGCTTCATGAATGCCTGCAGACATAGCACTGTGGCTTTCAATCCCATCAGATCTTGGAAGCTCAGCAGGGTTGGCCCTGGTTAGTACTTGGATGGGAGACCACCTAGGAACACCAGGTGCTATAGGCTTGGGAGAAGGACCTGGCAACCCATTCCCCCCAAAACAATCTGCCACTGAAAATCCTATGAATGTGCCAGGCACAGTGGCGCATGCCTGTAATCCCAGCAGCTCGGGAGGAAGAGCCAGTGACAGGAGTATCTCAAGTTCCGAGACCAGAGGCAGTCTGTATAATTTGGAGAGACCCTGTCCCAAAAAAAGTAAAAAAAAAAAAAAAAAAAAAAAAAAAAAAAAAAAAAAAAAAAAAAAAAAAAAAAAAAAACAAAAACAATGGCTGAAGGTGCAGCTCAGTGGTCCAGCACTTGGAGAGCATCCAAGCAGAAGGCCCTGGGTAAAACCCCAAGAAACGAAAAAAAAAAAAAAAAAAAAAGAAAGAAAGAAAGAAAAAGAAAAAGGAAAGCCCCATGAATGACAGAGAAGCAGTAACAATACTGTTTCACCTGTTGTACACAGGGCTGCTATGAATCAGACACCAACTCCACAGCAACATCTGCATGAATAAACCATGGTACATATCTGAAAACACAATTACACCACATGTAGTACATAAAGATTGTCCTCAGTAAGTAATGTGACTCTTGTTTCTCTGACTTTCTAGAGATGCCATCTGTTATGGATCAATGAAAAATCTACAGACAAACTGATATAATCATTTCTTCTACACAATGCACTGAGCCTAACCAGTGTAAAACAGAATGAACTGTAGTTAATGATACAAGGATGGTCATTACTCAATATTTGCTGAGTTAAAATTTTGAAAGTTATTCTGGGAGTGTAGTTCAGTGGTACAGCAGTTGTTTCAATTCCCAGAACCACAAAGAAAAAAGAAAAAGATTGAGGTTGTCCAGGATTTGGCTTTCCTTGGATCTTTAATCAATACCCACCAAAGAAGCAATGAAGAAATCAAAAGATGCATTTGCATTAGTAAAAATTGTTGCAAAAGATCTGTGGAGAATGTTGAAAAGTAAAGATGTCACACTGAAGATGAAAGTGCACTTGATTCACGCCTTGGTATTTTTAGTTGCATCATATGTTTGTGAAAGCTGAATGTTGAATAAGGGAGAGAGAAGAAGAATCAATGCTTTGAATTTATGGTGCTAGAGAGGAATATGGAATATGCCTTGAACTGATAAAAGTAAAAGAAGGGGAGTGGGGTCTATCAGAGGGAAACAAAGATTGTGGAAGGAGGGATGGGGAGGGGAAATAATACAGAGAGTTAAAAGGTGATAGGATAATCTCAAATTATGATGCAACTACATGAATACATGGAAAAAACTAGGGAATATAACCCATAATTGCATGATTTTTACCACATATTAATTAAAGGATTTCATAAAGTATGTAAGTTAATGAAACTGTAATCAAAAATGATGTAATAGTTGCACAATGGAAATAGCAAAGGCCTTACTACTCTGTACCCTACTAACAACTATTCATAAAGAAGAAGAAGAGGAAGAGGAAGAAGAAGAAGAAGATGAGGAGGAGGAGGAAGAGGAAGAGGAGGAAGGAAGGAGGAAGAGTAGCAGTAGTAGAAGTAGTACTAGTAGTGCAACCAGATTGCTCCTTGGAAGCAAGGATGGCTAGACTGCTCTTAATATTTGGGACATGATATCAGGAGGGAATCAATCCCTGTAGAACATCATGTTTGGAAGATTGATGGATTAATGAAAAAAAAGAAGGAAGGCTCTCAACTAGATATATTGACACAGTGGCTGCAGCAACGGGCTTAAACATTAAAAAGATTGTGTGCCTTGCACAGAGTTGGGAAGTGTTTCCTTTGGTTGTACCTAGGATTGATATGAGTAGGACTTGACTCAATAGCACCTAACAGCAACAAGTCACTTTTACAAAAATGTCTTTACTATTCATGCAAGATAATATTAACTGAACTAAAAAATCACACAAATTAATATTGAAACATATTGATGATTATGAGTACTTTTATTTGAATAATTTATTATAATTTAAAACATAAAGTCACTATTTAATATGCATATATTTTAATAAACTTACTTAGACTCTTGCAATTGAAAAGGAAATAGTGGTGATATGTCCTGTCCTCTTACCACTGGGTATTATTGAATCATCATATGCTTTATAGATTGGGAAGTGATACAACCTACCGTCTATAATTTTAAGGCAAATCTGAAATTTTCTCGAATTTTAGACTCTAAGGTTTCTGTCATCAATACTAGCAAATCCTACAGGAAGCAGAAAACATTACCAAGAGTCTCCTCGAATGTGTTTTATAATCATCACAAAGAAAAATTAAAATTGTTTCTACTTCTTGAAGTTTTTTTTCTATGAGTTAATGAAATCTTGGGACACTGTCACAACAAAGACTAAATAATTTCAATCAAATTAGATGATATGTGAAGATGTTGAAACTGGTGGAAGTGATGAGTGATATAAAATTTGAAGGAAAAAGAATCACTGCATATAAAATGATTTTTTTTCATTGCACAAGTTCTATATGCTTACAGTAGAAGAACGCATTTGTTGTTGGTTGTAGAGACTATCTAGATACAAGATTAGCAACTATCTTCCAGTTTTGCTAAAAGAGACCATATGTATGAAGAACACTTGCTGGCACATAGTAGATACCCCTGCTGTTACTGTGACTTAAAAATAACTTTGCAGAAAATATGTTTCCTTATAAGGGTTTTTATCATAATTATTTTACTACATACTATTCAGTTCATTAAAAAACATAAAACCTCTATATTCTCATATGTAAGGTGCTATATTCTCATATGTAAGAATTTATCCATTCTGAGATGAACTATTTGGAATGGGTATACTATTTTTTCTCTGTTGTTCATAGGGTTTTCAATGGTGGATTGTTTTGAGAGTGGATTGCCAGGCCCTTCTCACCTAATAACAGCAACATCCTATTTTTGGCAACTTTCCAATTTTTCATTCATAAATATATTTGTTTTCTCAGTTGTCTTTCTGAATTTCACTATATTTTCTTTATTTTCATGTCTAGACAAAGTAGATGAAAACAAATACAATATATATGTTACCAGCTCTACTTAGTAATATGCCCTCAAAATGGTCTGGCAGGAAAGAATAATACTGAGATCATGAAAGAAGCTGTATAGTTGTATGCCCATATAAGGAGAATCAAGACCTAGTCATCACTAATGAATCGCAAACACCTATTCACCTTGAATATTACCACAAACAACCAGATGTGCTGTCTGTCTTATCTCCATCTCTGAATTCCATCTCCTGAGTTCACCCTCCAGTATCTTCCCTAATTGAGCCTATGTCTCCAGACTCTTCCTTTTCTCTTTATCTTTTATTGTCAATGGAATAAACTCTTATTTTCCACCATTTTAAGTTTGTTGTTGTGGTTAGGTGCCATTGAGTCAGATTCAACTCATAGCAACCCTACGTACAACAGAATGAAACACTACTCAACACTGTGCCATGCCCAGCACTATTGTCAGTGCTCCCTGCTATTCATAGCATTTTCAATAACTGATTGTTTCTTGGGAGTGGGCTCCCAGATCCTTCTCACAAGCCTAAAGCATCCGCTATTCCCAGACAGTCTCCCATCCAAGTACTATTTAGTCCTGATCGTACTTTGCTTCCGAGATCAGATGAGATCAGGCAACAGGATTGTATGGCTGTAGACCATTTTAAGTTTAATATTGCTTCCGCTTCCCCTTTCAGCTTTCAGTCAACTCCATCATTCCCCTTGTTCGGTAATCACTATGTTCTTGTTCTTTCTTTAAAGCCTTCAAATTACTTTTCTTTTCTTTCTTTTTTCTTTTTTGTTTGCAGTACTGGGGGTTGAACCCAGGGCTTCACACTTGTGTGCTTTGCACATGCTGGACCACTGAGCTGCACCCCCACCGATTTTTTATTTTTTTGAGAAAAGGTCTCGCTAAATTGCACAGACTGCCTCTGGTCTCAAACTTGCAATCCTCCTGCCTCTGCCTCCCAAGCCGCTGGGATTACAGGCGTGTGCCACCACGCCCAGCTAAACCTTCAAATTACTTTTCTAAGACAAATCCCCTAGAATCTTACCTAAATTCACTTAATACATCCATATATGTATATAAAACTAAAAAGTTAGTTCATTGTTCAAATTTTCCTGATATATTCTGATTGTTTATTTTATTTATGTCTATTTTCAGAGTAAAATTACAAATATCACTGAATATATATATATATATATATATATATATATATATATATATCTGAACTGAAGGCTTCTCCTCAACAAGTTACATTTTTAAAAATTATTAAAATATTATATAACAATAGCATTACACAAATTGTTAAGCTTTATTAAAATAAGATGCATATTATTTTCTTATCAAGAGAATTGTTAGTAGAGTCACTCATGTGTGAGATTCATTCTTGTTATTACACTTGGTGTTTTGCCATCCCAGTTAACTGTAACTACATGAAACTCGTATTAGATTAAGTAAATGAGAAAGATGAATAGAAACTCTTAATATTGGAGATTGGTTTTATTTCCAGTGTATTAAAAGATTTCTATAATCTCTGTAGCAAAATATGTTACATATATGATATTTATCTGACTTATCAGTCATTTAAAGTCAAGTAAATTGGATGTTTACCTTGTTTCTACATTACCCAAGAAGGAAAATAGTATCTTACAAATTGATAACACTTTTTATCATTACAAACTAGGAGCATCATCAGGAGACTAATCCTCATAAACATTGTCAAAGAAGGAAGGTATAATATTTACTTGATTGTATTGATGGTACTTCCACCTCCAGCTTGTCACATAGATATCCCTGTAAAATATTATTTTTTAGGATGTAAAGGTCCATACCCAGCTAAACAGGCAGTGAAATATTATTGCAGAGAGTTCATTTTTGTTAACTTCTCAAAGAATTATTCAATGATATAAAGTATAGAGTGAATAACCGAATAGTCATTTTACTTAAGTAATTAAATAAATTCATTTCACTTATTTTAACCACTAGGAATTTTGACATAGAGATGGTAGTAAAATGCACATGAGCACGTGGTTGTGTGAATGTGTGTGTGTTCGTGTGTGTGCATGCATGTGTTCGTGTGTGTTTGTGTGTGAAATAATACAGTATGAGAAGATTACACAATTTATAAGGAAAGGTTTAGTTAAGATTATATATTCTGTAGTCAGATGTACTGACTACAGGCCTGAGTGTCATTTATTTATAAGCTGTACAGCTCAGGGGGCTTATTCTCAGAACCTCAGTTTGTTCACCTATAAAATTGACTAATAATAATAATACCCAATTAAGAGGATTACAGCAAGGATTAAATGGGATCATATACATTCAAGTACTTAACAGCATGTATTTCACAAACGTAAGTCTCATTATTAGCTATGATCGTGCTCTGATTTTCATGGGAATTTATGTTTACTTAAATTTTATGTTTGACATGAACTGTGGGCAAGCGACAGATCAAAGGATAGCAATCCAACACAGATCTTGGGTTTTAATTATTTCAAACTCTTGGCTGTCATTCGGAAAAGGGCTTTGCCCTTCTGTGTCTTTGCTTCCTCATTTGCAAAACAGTGATAATAACATCTACCTTTGAGGGTCTCTGTGAAGAATGAAAGAATTTATATGTGAAATATTCATGGTGCCCAGCACGTAATGTTTTCTATAAAAAAGTGATTACCATACATGAATCTACATTCCATGGGACTTATATATGTATATAATTATCTTCAAGAAAAGATAAGGTGATAAAAATAATGTTTCATCCATTTTCTTAAATTACAAAAACTCAGCTTATTTTGCATAAACTCATAATTTTCTCTAGGATGACCTTACATGATTATGAGACATTACAAAGGGATTATTATGAGTAACTACATATTGTCATTTAGAACATCTGGATTGTTAAATCCATTTAAACAGCAAAGCACAATGTTGAATTATTCAAAGTTAATTGTAGATCTAATTACAAATGTTCTGTCTCTGAAAAAGTAATTGACAATCATAATCTACCTCCTCCTACTAAATCTCTTAAATTAAGCAAAATCTAAAATCTCTACTTCTTTATAAGGTGTGAAAGATATCCAAAGCAAAAGTCGTTAACAAAGACACTTCAGAAAATACAGAATGAAAATTACGAGTCATTCAGAGGAACACAGACACACTAACACAATCAGTAATGAAAAAATTATGAATACAGAGTTCTTAAATTAATTAACCAATTGTTTTAGCACAAAACCATAAACTCTATTGATTAACACCTTTCGCCTATCTGCAAGTAAAAGGATGATTTTATTAGTATGGAATGTTCCTGAGTGCAAGCCAAGTGATAAATAGAGTAATAAATGTAGCCTAAGCAGTGGAGACATTAATATGTCACACAACGAGATGGCTGGAGATAGGAAAAAGCAGTGATGGAGCTTGGCCTCAACAGTGCCCTCAGATTCCCTTGTACTTTTTACTCTGCCATTTTTGGTAGTTGGTCTTTTAATTTAATGACTGTCATGCAAGTCTCCCAGCTCCCAGAGCTCCAGGAATAACATCCAAAAGCATCCTTGGCTGCCCATTGTGCCAGGAAATCACACTGTCAACAGTCACACAGCACCCCTCTCCAGTAGATCTTATTTATTACCCATCAGAAGTGGATCATTCTTTCACATTTAACTGCAAGAAGGCTTAGAAATATGGTGCCTGGAAAAACAGCATCAGATTTTCATGATGGGCTTAGACAAACCTTGATTTATCACATAATGCTAGATATATTGTCACCTCACACACAGTCAGGCTCTGAAAGCAAAAAAGGGGGGCATGTTGTAGGGTAGATATTTGTTAGAAAACTGCAAAGGAGGAAATAATATTTTTTTAGCATCAGTAGCGTTTTATTAATATGATATCACTTACTTTTATGTTATTTTTCTTCAACTTTTCATTTTTCATATAGTAGGTTAATTTGGAGCATTCTCTCCTAGTTTTGGCTAAATATTATTCTTAATTCTGAGCATGGTGATGCACACCTGTAATCCCAGCAGCCAGAGAGGCTGAGGCAGGAGCACTCCAAGTTTGAGGCCAGAGGCAGAGGTTATTGAGAATGTGTCTTAATATAAAAAATCAAAAAAGGTCAGAGATGTGCAGCTCAGTGGTAAAGCACTTACAAAGTGTGTGAGAGGCCCTGGGTTCAGCTCCCCAGTATCAGTGGCGGGTGTGGGGGAGGGAGTTTAATTTGTATCACTGAAATGAACAATGTGAAATAAAGTGAAATTAAGTTGAAAATTCTTTTCATATCTTGCATGACACATGAATGGTCCTGTGATAACATTACCTAAGGACATCTATGCCCAATTCCTGCCAGAAACACGGAACCCTGCTGTGGAATTTGTGGACGCTGTGGAGGTTTTGATATTGGGAAGAATGTAAAAAATATGACTGATGCTACAAAAAATGTTCTTTATGACTCATGTTCTAATGAGTCTACAATCTATTTTAGAAGCTGTTAATTCATCTGAACTACAAGAAGAGACATGCAGTTTTATCTGTATGTTTGCTGTAAAAAAGTTTGTTAGCTTCTTTTATTGGAGAAGCTGCACAGAATTGTCTCTGTCATATCCGCACGTTTGTCTTATGGGAAAAAGTATATACTAACATAAGAATTTTAGATTTGAATATGATATTGCCATGGGCAGGGCTTTAGCTCAGTTGGTACAGTCCTGCTCTGCATTCTCTGTGGACCTCTGTTTGATTAATGAGCCACTGAAAATCCTCTGAGGGTCTCTGTGAGTTGGACCCAACTCCTGACTCAACGGCACCTAACAACAACAACAGCACGTTATTACTATAGAAGTGGATATTTGTGCCACTACTTTTCTTTACAAGAACAACTGGAGTAGCAATTCTAGAGAGTCAAATTTATCACTACTGTACCTTGACCAGCATGACAATATTTTGAAATGTGAGGTAAAGAAAGTTCTTACTGTTTTACCACAAGGTTAGAGAGGACATAATGTTACTATGAAAGATGTGAAAATTATTAGCGTCAATATATGCCCATGTTCAGGTACCGAATAAAAATAGAGAAAAAGTCATTTTGCTTTAAAAAAAAAACCTGTGCTGTTAAGTAATTTTGATATCTATATTTTTTATCAGAAACGACAGTGTTAGGTAATATTTTTACTTGGTGTTCTCTTCATTTCCCCCCAAGTTGAAGATGGAAGGGTAAATACTAGAAGAACCTATTTCTGGGCAGTCTTTGGCATCACACATGTAATTTAAATAGGTTTTATGACTAAGTCACAATTAACTCCTAGCTTTCTTGTCTTAATGTTAAGAAACTTTCATGCAGAGACCAATGTGGAAGAGTTACTCAGTGCCAGGAAAATTTCATAAGCACACAAACAGCTATGTACAATGAGAAACCCATAGTATTATGTTGTGGGAAGAGTAACAGATCTGAATTCACATATGGCTTTGGATTCACATTTTGTCTCTGAGAATGTCACTTAAATTCTCCAAGATTTTGTTTCCTTATCTATAGAACAAATGTAATTATATGAGGATCTCACTTATTTGTTTTTGTAAAAATCAAATTGAATGAAACATGTACTTGTCCTGTGTAAAATGAGCTAAGCTCTGCAAATATTTGTTATGTATTGAATAGGGATTTGGAGATATACACATGTAACCTTTAAAATCTGCTTGAGTGTTAAAAATAAAACATACCTGCAATTTGGTTTATTTATGTGTTCACAATATCAATTTTAAAACACTGATACCTGTCATTTTTTATCTCATTCTGCAAGAAAGTGAAATAGAAAGCTGGATGATAAATACTAAGGTGTTCAATCCTGACAGTTAAATAGTACTCTTGGAAACTAGAAGCATAGCTTGGAAAAATTTTGAAACTACTTTTGCTTTCCATGTTTTTTCTTAAGTCAAATATTATGTCATGAAAGTATGTCTAAAGTTGTTGGAATAACTTCAGCAATGTTAATTCTTTGCAAAATTTCTTCATGTTCCATCATCTATGAAATTTACCTTTCAATGCTTACATATTATTTCTTAATATTTATAATTATTCTTGTGCAATAATGACTTTTCTTGACATTATGAACTAGAAAATTTACAAAACATTATGCTAGACTAGTTAAAGTAAATCATTACATTTTTTCATGTATCAAACATTTCCTGTGTGTCTTCCATGTACATATATCAGCCAGTGAAGTCTGAAATCATGTTTTTCAACATTATATAATAAGACTCATTCCCTGTCCTTAGGAGTTAATATATGTGAGGAAGAAATATTGGGGGAATAAATATTCACATATTTGAGCATATATGTGTATACATAAATATGTTGTTGTTGTTGTTGTTGTTGTTGTTAGGTGCCATCCAGTCAGTGTCATACTCATAGCAACCCTGTGTACAACAGGCAAAACAGTTTTGTCAGTGCTTCTCTGCTAGTGAGATGGTTTTCAATGGCTGATTGCCTTTGGGAGTGTGTTGCTGGGTCCTTATCCCAAGCTTCCAGCACCTGGTGTTCCCAGGCAGTTTCCCACCCAAGTACTAACCAGGCCCAACCCTGCTTAGATTTCAGGATCTGATAGGATAGGATGGCACAGAGGTATGGCTGCTGGCCTATATGTAAATATAAACACATATAAATATATAAATATACATATATATAGAGAGAATAGAAATGGTAATGTGAAAACACAGAAAAAAGCATTAGAAATTTATTTTAACTAATAAAACCTGAATTAATTAAAACTCTTATTTTTAAAAACAGCATGATATATTAAACATTATACACAATGTGCATGATACAGATCAAGTCTAATTTTAAGTAATATCAAAGTTTCTCAACAAATGAGCATTTTCCAGAGAGCACTAAACAGTCTGAATTGAATATCAGTATTTATCTGGAATTAGAAATTTGATACACATGTTCTCATAAATGTAATAATTTCCTAATTCTAATGTTCCTAATTTAAGGATAACCACACTGAATGTTCTATTAAGGAGACAACTTGGCTACAAGTTTATGCCAATGAAGCAAGGTTGGCATTAGCAATATGTGTGTGGCCAGACAAAGCTAATAATGCATCAACTAGGATTTAGCTAGTAATGCAATTTCAGAATGATTTAAAGACTGCATACATGCCATTATCTGCACTTCATTCAAAAGAATGCTATGAAACCATTAATGGTGTGCATATACCTAAAGAACTTTTCAGAACATTAATGGATTTAACAATTAATTACACTTAATATTATATATTTTAAGGGATCACTTAACATATCATAATATGTTTTTATAGTAATATATCAAGTTACCACTAAATATCTACATTAGCAAAAATATTGGCAATTATTCTCTTGTTTTGCCAGGATGCAATACCAAAGATTTTTTATTTGGATCCAGTTGTACTTGGAATATTTAGTAAGTAGTTATAAGCTTTCTATATTTATGAGTTAAGGGTATGAATGATACTAGTCCATAAACTATCAGGTCAGGTGCTGTCGAGTTGTGTCCAGCTCATAGTGACCTTCATGGGGTCTTCAATGGCTAATTGTTTTGGGATTGCTTTGAGAGTGGATTGCCCCATCCTTCTCCCATTTTTGCAGTGCCGGGGATTGAACCTGGGTCCTCAGAGAGTGCAGAGTGGCGCTCTACCAACTGAGCTAAACCCCAGCCTATAAACTACAGTGTACATATATATGCATATATATGACATGCAATAGGTCCTCAAAGCTTTGCTTAATTCTGTACACATTTAGTTTTATATCTAAAAATATGAATAATTCCCAATTACATAGAAATGTTTAGTTTATAGATATTTAGTTACATATATGTCCATCACTACATTTCTTCCTTATAGACATTTTCTCTTTGATAGTTGTGCCTATAAATTTAATAAAGCACTGTATATTTCTGGGCTGGGATTTAGCTCAGTTGGTAGAACGCTGCGCAGCAGTCTCTGAGGTCCTGAGTTTGATTCCCAGCACCGCAAAAATGGGAGAAGGACCTGGCAAATCCACTCCCAAGGCAATCCCAAAACAGCCAGCCATTGAAAACCCGATGAAAGTCACTATGAGTCGACTCAACGGCACCCAACAACAACAATCTAACTGTATATTTATTGTTGTTGTTGTTAGGTGCCGTCGAGTCGAGCCCGACTCATAGCGACCCTATGTACAGCAGATCGAAACACTTGCCGATTCTGTGCCAGGCAAACCATCTTATTTATGTTTAAGCCCATTGTTGCAGACACTGTGTTAATCCATCTGGTGGAGGGTTTTCCTCTTTTCCGTTGACCTGCCACTTTATAGGATTGACATATTAACATGCTTTTGAATTATTTGCTGAATTTACTTTGTCAAAACCCATTTCATAAAATGTTGAGGAGGGGATGCAAAGATAGTGAAATAGCTTATTTTGAGAATAATCAAAATATTCTACTGCTATGAAAGATAAGCTATTGCTTCAAGTCTATGTCAAAGATGGTTTTATTGGGAGAATTCTGGTAACATACCACTTACCTATATCATCAACTCCAATGCTTTTCCTGAGTTTAAGTCAATGTACAGTTCAACTTGATGCAAAGAGCCCTAAGAATCAATGGAGCAAACTTGACTGGATAAACTCAGTATGCCAGGGTAGGGGAATTCATTAGTTAGAACCAGAAAGTATTCCACCCAGAGAAGACTATGGCTAGCAGAAATCTGTGCTGCAGAAAGTTCATCAAGAAAGCTGAATCCTCAAATGGATATGTGGAGAAGAGGTATAGTTGCCCTGGTGCAGAGCTGCAGCATCTAACATGTCTCACAACTGAGAACTGATTGTTTTAAAATCACTAAGATTTGGGGGATGATTTATACTGCAACCAAACTGCTGACACTCAAGAACTCAAACAACCATTACTGAACCAGAAGGAGCCAACATTAAGCAATAAAAATCAACCTAACAGAGCTCAATATCTGGAGAGAGATAAATTCAGAGAAATACAAAACAGACCTAGCAATATAGAATTGCTCAAGGGGAGAGAGCGATAGACCCTAGAGATTCAAATGCAATTCTAAAGAGTATTCTGATGCTGCTGGACCTGATTTTCTAGTTAGCAATTCAGTGCATGAATTGATAAAGAGAAAATCACAATTGATAAATGAATGAACTTTCTAGAAAATCAAATGAAAGAAATACCACAAAGCACAGATAAAATATTATTTTTAAACCATGATAAATCAAGAAGAAAAATATTAGACTTTCAGTAGTTATTATGTGGTACAGTATAAAAACCCAGCAGTTTATATGGAATAAATAAATGCTCAATAATAGACAATAAGGGGCTGGGACATAGCTCAGTGGTAGAACATTTTTCTAGCATGTGGAAGGCCAAGACTTGGGTTCAAACCCAAGCACTGAAAAAAAAAAAGCCAATAATAGTAAGAGAAAAGAAGATAATACCATAAAATTCTAAAATAACTATATGAACTATTATAATAACATTAATATCATATTGATAGAGAAACAATTTATGTAAATACATATGTTGTTAGGTGCCATCTAATTCATACAGACATATTTATATAGATTAGAATTTATATATACATATGTATGTGAGAATTTAATGTATGATTTTGGTGATAATTCTTTAAGAAGGTCCAATTTTTAATACAAGCTGCTGCCATAAAAAGTTTTGCTAATTCACCTTTATGAAAATAAAATTGAGTCCTTATACTGTGTTACATAAAAAATATATTTCAGATGGATTAAGAACTTAAATAAAACAAACCAACTGATAAAAACGGTTTTAATTAGTTCTCAGAGACAAGTACATCAGATTATATATAATACATAAAATATAAAATATATAAATTAAGGGATTATATACACAAGTAGATATGTTTTAGTTGCACTGTAATGTCTGTTTATTTATTAAGTGATATTCTAATTTTAGTAGCTCATAAAATTTTCAATCTACAGAATTGTCCTGTAGATATATATATATATATATATATATATATACACACACATACATACACATATACATATACATATACATATACATATATGTACATATACATATATATTATACTTAACTAGGTGCCATGGCACATAGTTGTAATTCCAGTGTTTGTCAGTTTATTGTGCTGTGGGGGCTTGCTGGTTGCATGTTGCTATGATGATGAAAGCTACACCGAAAGCATGTCAGATGCTTATCTGGAGCTGAGTTGCGTGCTTGACACATACCTGTAATCCCAGTGAATAAGAAGACTGTCATAGGAAGATTTTGAGGTATATAGCTATATAGAGGTATATATAGATAGATAGATAGATGTATCTATATCTATCTCTCTATGTATACACTTTTTTGAGTACTAGGAGTTGAACTTGGGGCCTTGAGTATGCTAAGCACATGTTCTATCACTGAGCTGTACCTTCAGCTCCTTTTATTATTATTATTATTATTATTATTATTATTATTAATTTTGAGACAAGGTCTTGCTACATTGTGCAGGCTGACTCTGGCCTTGAACTTACAATCTTCCTGCTTCAGCCTCCTTAGTCACTAGTATGACAGATGTGTATGCCATGGCACCCAGCTCTAGATAAGTATTTTTAAAACTAAATTTAAATACTCTTTATCTTAATTTTGTTTTTCCAGTCTTTTGAATTAGCCATAACATTTCTTTCCTATTATGGTATGATTCACAGCTAATGCAGTATTACTGTGTGATTGTACTGCGAAACTCTTTATGTTTACTCACAAAACTAACATTCTTCAGATTATGAATTTTGCCTCTTGTTATTACTTCAAAAGTCTTCCAGAATATATTTTCTTAACATGAAATTACATGCCTACTATTTTATTTATTTGTTTGTTTGTTTGTTTGTTTTGTAGTACTGGGGGTTGAACCCAGGGCCTCATGCTTGCTTGCTTGGCAAGTGCTGTACCACTGAGCTGCACTCCCAGCCCTTTTTCTTTCTTTCTTTTTTTTTTTTTTTGACTTTTTGAGACAGGGTCTTGCTAAATTATGCAGACTGCCTCTGGTCACGAATTTGTGATCCTCCTGCCTCTGCCTCCTGAGTTGCTGGGATTATAGGCATGTGCCACTGTACCCAGCTTGACATGCAATCATTGTTGTTAGGTACCGTAGAGTCCAGTCTGACTCATAGCAACCCTATGTACAGGAGATCGAAACACTTGCCGGTTCTGTGCCAGGCAAATAATCTTATTTATGTTTAAACACATTGTCGCAGACACTGTGTCAATCCATCTGATGGAGGGTTTTCCTCTTTTGTGTTGACCTGCCACTCTTCCAAACATGATGTCCTTCTCCAGGGATTGTTCTCTCCTGACTACATGTCCGAAATATGTAAGACGCAGTCTGGCCATCCTTGCTTCCAAGGAGCACTCTGGTTGCACTTCTTCTAGGACAGATCTGTTGGTTCTTTTGGCAGTCCATGGTATGGTCAATATTCATCTCCAGCACCATAATTCAGAAGCATCAATTCTTCTCCTGTCTCCCTTGTTCAATGTCCAGCTTTCACAACCATATGATGCGACTGAAAATACCATGGCATGAGTCAGACGTGCCTTTGTCTTCAATGTGACATCTTTGCTACTCTAAAGAGATCTTTTGCCACAGCTTTTCCTAGAGCAATGCGTCTTTGGATTTCTTGACTGCTGCTTCCACGGGTGTTGATCATAGAGCCAAGCAAAGCAAAATCTTGGACAATGTCAATCTTTTCTCCATTTATTGTGAAGTTGTGTGCTGATTTTAGTAAGGATTTTTGTTTTGTTGATGTTTAGTCGTAACCCATATTGAAGGCTGTGATCCTTGATCTTCATCAGTAAATGTTTTAAATCCAAGCAGAGTTGTGTCATCTTCATAACGTAGGTTGTTAATGAGTCTTCCTCCAATCTTGATGCCACGTTCTTCCTTATAAAGTCCAGCTTCTCGGATTATTTGCTCAACATATAAATTGAAGAGATAGGGTGAAAGTATACAGCCCTGATGGACACCTTTCTTAACTTTAAACCACTCAGTGTTTCCTTGTTCTATTCGAACAACTGCCTCCTGGTTCAAGTACAGATTTCTCATGAGCACAATTAGGTGTTTTGGTATTCCCATTTTCTGAAGTGTTATCCATAATTTGTAATGATCCACACAATCAAATGCTTTTGTGTAGTCAATAAAACATAGATACACATCTTTCTGATATTCTTTGCTTTCAGCTAATAACCACCAGACATCAGCAATGATGTCCCTGGTTCCCTGCCCTCTTCTGAATCCCGCTTGATTTTCTGGCAACTCCCTGTCTATATATATATTCCTGCAGTTGCTTCTGAATGATCTTTAGTAGAATTTTGCTGGTGTGTGATATTAATGATATTGTCTGATAGTTTGCACATTCAGTTGAATCCCCTTTTTTGGGAATAGGCACAAATATGGATCTCTTCCAGTCAGTTGGCCAAGTAGCCGTTTTCCAAATCTGTTGGCATAAACATGTTAACACCTCCACTGCTGCATCTGTTTGTTGAAACATCTCTATTGGTATCCCATCAATTCCCGGAGCCTTGTGTTTCACCACTTCTTTCAAGGCAGCTTCCACTTCGTCCTTCAACACCATTGGTTCCTCTTCATATGCAACCTCTTGGAATGGTTGGTCATCTACCACTTCTTTCTTGTATAATGACTCTGTGTATTCTTCCCATCTTCTTTTGATGTTTCCTGCATCATTTAATATTTTCCCTGTAGAATCTTTCACTACTGCCACTCGAGGCTTGAATTTTTTCTTCACTTCCTTAAGCTTGAGA
This sequence comes from Pedetes capensis, assembly GCA_007922755.1. Lineage (NCBI taxonomy): Eukaryota > Metazoa > Chordata > Mammalia > Rodentia > Pedetidae > Pedetes > Pedetes capensis. The sequence continues at coordinate 53,252 of VMDO01009311.1, read as the reverse complement.
AACACAGAGCATGTTCTTCCCTTTTGGTTTTCTACCTCCAGCTCCTTGCACATGTCATTATAATATTTGTTTTTGTCTTCTCAAGCTGCCTTCTGAAATCTTCTGTTTAGTTCCTTAACTTCATCATGTCTTCCTTTTACTGTAGCTGATCGATGTCCACGGGCATGTTCTACTGTCTCTTTTGACATGTAATTTGGTCTTTTCTTTTTTCCTTCTCTTTTTAAAAACTTTTTGCTTCCTTCTTGAATGATATCTTTTATGTCATGCCACAGTTCTTCTGGTCTCCTATCATTTGTGTCTAATACATTAAACCTATTTTTGAGGTGGTTTCTGAACTCAGGTGGGATATACTCAAGGTCATACCATGGCTCTCATATACTTGTTCTAATTTTCTTCAGCTTCAGTTTGAACTTGCATATGAGAAGTTGATGGTCTGATCCACAGTCAGCACCTGGTCTTGTTTTGACATTTTGTACAGAGCTTTTCCATCATCTCTTTCCACATATGTAGTCAATTTGATTCCTGTATTTCCATCTGGTGATGTCCAGGTGTATAGTCTCCGTTTACGATTTTGAAAAAATGTATTTGCAATGGAAAGGTCATTGGTGTGACAAAATTCTATCATGCAATCTCCAGCTTTGTTTTTGTCACCAAGACCATATTTTCCAACTACTGAGCCTTCTTGTTTCCAACCTTTGCATTCCAGTCACCAGTGATTATCAGTATGTTTTGATTGCATGTTTGATCTGTTTCAGATTGCAGAAGCTGATAAAAGTCTTCTCTTTCTTTATTTGTGGCCTCAGTGGTGGGTGCATAAATTTGAATAATAGTCATATTAACTGGCCTTCCTTATAGGAGTATGGATATTATTCTATCACTGACAACATTGTATTTCATGACAGATCTTGAAATGTCTTTTCTGATGATGAATGCAACCCCATTTCTCTTTAGTTTATCGATGATTTCCCAGCATAGTAGACCATATGATTGTCTGACTCAAAATGGCCTATGCCGGTGCATTTTAGCTCACTGATGCCTAGAATGTCAATGTTTATGCGCACCATTTCTCTTTTAACAATTTCTAATTTTCCTAGATTCATACTATGTACATTCCATGTTCCAATTATTAATGGATGTTTACAGTTTTTTCTCCTCATTTTGAGTTGTGCCACATCAGCATATGGAGGTCCCTGGGGCTCTACTCCATTTCCATCATCACGGTAGAGTCTACTTGGAGGAGGCAACTCTTCCCCTGTAGTCTTTTGAGTGCCTTCCAACCTGGGGGCCTCATTTTCTGGAACTATATCTGTGCTATCCATAGGGTTTTCAATGGCTAGTTTTTTCGGGAGTGGTTCGCCTGGTCTTACTCCCTAGTCTGTCTTAGTTTGGAAGCTCAGCTGAAACCTGTCCACCATGGGTAACCTTGTTCATGTCCGAGGTTACAGTGGCAGAGCTCTCAGCCTCATTGCAACACACAAGCCCCCACAGTGCGGCAAACTGACAGACATGTGGGGGGACATGCAATTATGTGTCCAGTATTTATATATCCACCTCCTCTACTTCAAATCACATGAAGAAGTTTCCATTTATAACCAATGAATCTGAGGCATAATTTCATTGATCCCATTGGACCTGTACATGGAGAATTAGTGAAGGATCTTCATCAATTATGTACCTATATTCTTACTAAGTTAAAATGTAACCAGTTTCTTTTATAAGGGCACAGCTATAGTCTTAAAATATATGAATTTCATTGTCCTCCAAGAGGAAAACCACTTCAAGTGCAAGACTCTGCATAACTAAATAAGCTAGTGACTCTTCAGAGTTTCTGCTGATTCCTCCAAACACAATGATTCAGTTCTGAATGGAAGTATTTTGAATCTTATATCCTCCCTCCAGACTTCTCAAGGAGACTATGTTGTATATAATGGATAATTCAGGGTCACCATTAGGTGTAGAGACATCTATTGTTTATAGGACCATCAGTGCCATTAAGGCTTCTTGAATGCTTCAGAGATTTTGCCTTTATCAAAAATCCTGAAATTTTTTTGTGTGTGCGGTGCTTGGGGGTTGAACCCAGGACTTTACTCATGTATGCTTTGCAAGTGCTGTACCACTGAGCTGCACTGTAGCCCGTGTTTTAAATTTTTTTTTTTATCTTTAGATAAGGCTAAGTTACTCCGGCTTCCTCTGTTCTTGAACTTCTGATCCTCTTGCCTCCACCTCCAGAGTCATTAGGATTACAACCATGAGCCACCACACCGAGCTGAGAATTATTTTTTATTTAAGGTCGTGTGAATACTTTCTTTGTAGATTTGCTCAGTGCTGAACACTACTGTGCTGGGAAGCTTTATTTGTGCTGCTCTCAATGTGTCAGCCTGTGACTACCAATATTTTCTTCCTCACTTGCCAGTAAACTAATAACTGATAACTATTAACTAAGATGTCAAGCATTTGAAACTATTTAGATGGATATACTGGTAATTCATGAGATTCAGCACAAAGTTTACTTATATTTTACATCAATTCTATCTATTATTGTAGTTTATGTTTTGGGTTATGGTTTTATCTTGTCAAATTATGATATTAAGCTCTTTTAAATAGATGAAGTAGTTGTCTAATAGAGTGTTTTAGAGAATAGAGTTGTCAACTGCATAAATCTATAATTTGCTTAAGTACTGCCTAGTAGATAAACCAAATCACATAGAACTCAGAAAAAAATTCCTGATACAAATACATACATATATAATACATACATACACGCAGAGAAGTGCCAAAAGTATACATTTTAAGAAAGCAAAACACCATTAACACTATAATAATATATACCAACAACAAAAGTTGAACAAAAGTTACATTTGACTTCTATAATTAGAAGAGATCATACTACACATGTATATATGAATAAAGCTAGAACAATTATCTTCATGCAGATGTTGCCAAAAATGTACATATTCTTTAAGAGATGTTAAAACTATGTATTGAAGTTGAACTGAATTAGAGTTGTAACCTCTTTGAGCAGCTCTTGTAATTATAGAATTTGAACGTGACTTGTATTCATCTTTTATCATCAGTATATATTGAGTATTGCAATTTTAATACTTAAAATGTGTATACATTTCCTGGCATATCCTGTGTATCCAAATAAAGGTAGATCAACTATTTTCCCTGGACGAGATAAAAGTAAGCTTTTCTCTCATAGGTAAAAGTTAAATCTGAATCAAATTTTTACTTGGTTCAGAACCTTCTGTGACTTTTCTTTGCCCAGCAAGATTTTCACTGCTTCAGGGTACCCTGCAGAGGACCACAGCTTGTCTTAATGTTAGCCTACAAATTCTTTTAGCTAACTAAGCCCTCAGTTGATGGGAAAGAGACATTCTCTCACTTTGGGGTATTAGTTTTATAAGCTTTTTAATCGTGTCTCCTCGATATCTATTTTAAACTGAAAGTAAACCTCATTAAACACTGCTTTTAGCAAAATAGACACTTTCTTTGGCTTTTGTAGGTTTTTATTTTTTTAATGAAAACAAATTTGGATAACACCCAAGTATATGGGTTGTGAATGATTAACTCATAGTTTTTCTTTGTAGACAGTAGTTAGGCTCATTTGGCTTCCACCAATAGGGAAACTCAATCCAAATCTGGCTTTTATTGAATTTGACAGATAAATTTTGCTACCTAGAACTAAACAGGTTTGCAACCATAGCACTCTAGTGTCCCATCCCACCTGATCTAAGCAGGGTCAGCCTGGTTAGTCCTTGGATGGGAGAGTACCTGGGAATACCAGGTGCTGCAGGCTAGGGATAAGGACACGGCAATCCACTCCTGAAACAATCCACCATTGAAAACCCTATGAATAGCAGAGAAACATTGATTTGTGCCAGGCATGGCACAGTAACAGGGAGTGTTTAGTTCTGTTGTACACAGGGTTGCTATGAGTCTGATCTGACTCTAGCACCTAACAACAACAACAACAACAACAACAACAACAACAACAACAAAAATTAAATAGTTTTTGGCAAAAGAAAAGAGGTATGATGTGTGGGGTGTGAGTGCTTAGCAAGTGAATATTTAGTGAAAACCTATATTCAGCAGAGAACATAATACTATATGTCATATTAGTGCATGGAGTTACTGTTTGTTTCCACATTAAACACTTGGAAAAGTGATTGTCTCAGTTGCTGTCCTTTCAGTGAAGTAAAAATATTACAAGGACTCTGGTTTCCTCCTGAGGAACTGGCTGTTTTGAGTTATTTAGCTTAATACTCAACTAAAGGGATTAACTCATATACTATATCATGTAAATAGTGTTGTTTGTCACATTATCACTTATTCAGTTAAATATATCATAACTTACTTATGTGCTTTATATACATACTTTTTCTCATAGTGAAAACATATTTTTACTATGATATTTTTTGTGAAAATTGTTGATTACTCACTAGCATTCATTCATTTCCTTCTCCTTGCTTCCTATGGACATATATTCTATTATTAATACCTTCCCTCCATAGCTCAGGTTCTATGAGTTAAGCTGATTTCACATCATGGGAGTTGCACTAGTAGGTCTCATCCTCTATTCTATACCCTAGTGTCAAAGTGGTTGCTCTAAGTTACCCTGAGCTAAGCCGGATGTACTTGGTATTGTTCTGGCCACAGGGTTTGGTTCTCAAACCAGCATATGTGATTTCATTTGGATCAGTAAAATGAGAGAGAAGACCCTTGGATCAGGGCTTCTAAGAAAGAAACTCCCTTTAAAAAGTAATCATAGGGAGAAACATTTCAGATGAGACTCTTCCTGTCTGCGTCTTTTGTGATAATCACATTTTTGTGATATTCAGTATTAACTGCATCAAGTTTTACTTATATATATTCATGGTTATATTCCTCTGTAAGATAATAAATTCCTCGGGTGTACAGGCTTTGTCTTCTATAGCCACATAACTCTATAACATTCAAATTTTCTCTAATAAGTAAGGAGAGTATATTATAGGTTCCTGAATGTATGAAGGAGACATATCATTGGTCCTTCTACCCTTAGTGTTAAATAGACTGTGTGTGTGTATTTGTTTATTAATAGGTTTAATAAAATAATGATGAATAGATGGGTGGATGTTTTGTAAGTAATGTTATAAGAAAACATGATGCTGGGTTAGTAACGCTGCAAGCTGTCAGAAAAGATAGATGGTTTTGCTGGCCATGCTATAAATAACCCCCAGGTGCCACTCAGAGCTGGTAGAAGCCTCATTCTGCATGACAGTCATTGATCTGCTGCACGACCAAGATGCAACCTTTTGTGACACCACTTGAGGAGAAAAGGTTATGTTTCACATTTAAGCTTTGAATAATAAGGTCATGGTCAAAATAAATGAATTTCTCTGGTGAATACATGAAATATACACAAATTAATACAACAAATTAGATACACTGTTACAAAGAAAAGGTGAGGAGGCCAGAGCTAAGGGTGAACTTGGAACTCAGGCCTTCTGAATATTTTATTAATGAAGTGAAAATCCTACCTCATTAAAAATATCCTTACAATGAGTTCTTGCCACCTCTTGGGTGACCCTAAACTGCAATCTAGACTACAATGCTACAGAATAAGCTAAATAATAGATAATGTTACCTAAGTGACTACAGAATTATTACTGCATATTCTAGAAGAAAGCAAAATATTCAGAAAAGAATCAGATATAGAAATCCTTACAATTATATCTGTTTGCAGAGTTGGAGTATATCCAGTATTCATTATGTGGAGAAAAATTCTATTGTATTTTATGTTTGGGGGACAAATATATTCCTGTAGGGTTTGTATACTAGCTAGCCAGTCCTCCTTATAAGATAAAGCAACCCCTTATGTGCCTAACAAAAACTTCCAAACCTACAAGAGATTTTTTTTCATAGTTCTCCCCCTAATAATCAAATTTTCTATTACAATGACAGTTGTATTAATGAAATTAGCATATGGCCATATAATTTATGACACAGTAGAGCGAATAATAAAATTCTGTATGGTTTAATTATTAAATAAGCAGAATTATCCACTCATATGATGTAAAACCTTGGTAATTTAATTGATTAACATGAAAAGTATTTTAAACCTTTAAGTGTGATTTGTCAAGAAAAGAAAGGCCAGATGTACGTAACAAAACTACTAAGTAGCTTCAGTTATGAAGGAATTTCTACAAGCAAAGAAAATACCATAGTATACATTAAAACATTGTTTAAACATCAAAATTGTGCACTAATTAACTACCAAATATTTATTTTCTTTTCTGCATTTGATACTGATATAGGCAAAGTTTGGGAGATGAGCTCATTGTTAAAAACTAGTTCACTTCATCAGTGTATTTATTTTTGATATATCCATATACAGTGGATACATGTGTACATACCACATACTAAGTGCTTAATACTTATGATACCATATGTACCATGTTTATTGATGATTGCAATATGGCAATCATGCAATATGGAATCACTCTTCATTTTTATGACTTATGAAGTAAAATAATTTTATGTTAATTTATCATTGAGGAGAGGCATTGTAATTAATGGAAATAAATTTAATGGAACCATTCTGTCTACAAGAATACAGAGATGTAGAACATTTCTGGAAAATGAGTGTCATTGGCTAAAGAATAAGGACCAATAATCTATTTATTTAATGGATTCTCTATTTAAAATTTTGCATGTTTTTAAGGTGACAGATGTTTAAAAAATAACAGCCTATCAACTCTCAGGGTATGAAATTATATTAACTAATACTAATTGACAGCATACTGAGAGATTTCATCACAGCATGAAATACGAGGATTACACGATACTTAAATAGACACTACCACAAAGACTGACAAATCATGAAGTACTGACAGTTTTTTGACTTTGGAAAGAAAACACTAAATTATTGAAACATGTGTCTTGAATTTGCCATGAGTTTCAAAGAATAAATGTATTGTGGCTGCATTACAGAATTACCTCACTGGATTTGTGTGTGTGTGTGTGTGTGTGTGTGTGTGTGTGTGTGTGTGTGTGTGTGCGTGCACGCACATCTGTTTGTGTATCTATCATCTAACCTCTTCCATTCTCACCATTTTACCTCTGACAACAATGAAAATAGAAACCAGAAACTGAGATTTGCTCCTTAAAAATCTTTATAGTAAGCATTTTGAGAAAAGCTAAAGCATGTTACAACTGTGGGACATTCCACATTTCATAGGAGAACTGATGTGGTTTCATCAAAACATCCATCACATGAAAAATATTTAAATGAGAGGGCCAGGAGGATTTATGATAAATCTAAAGATGTTTTATTATATATTCATCAAACTCAATGCCTGAATCTTGCTAGGAAACAAAATTTAATTGTATAAGTATTTTTTTGAGAAAATTGTGGACATTTTGATATTAATAATAGTAAAAGTTATTAATTTTAATAAGTGTTGTCAATGGAATATTAATTTTATTAAGTGTTGTCAACAGAATATGTAGATTTGAAGGAGAGAGAGGAAATAAAAGAGACAGAAATGAAGGAAGATTTGAACAATATAGCAAAGGTTAAATGTTTTATAATCATTTACATTAACTGATTGGTTAAAGGAAGTTCATTATAATATTCTGTCTACATGTGTGACTGAAATTTTTCATAATTAAATGTAAGCAAAAGTAATATATAATTAAATATTCAATTAAATATTCTTATTTATTCAATTATATATTCTTATTTATTCTGTTATTATTCTGATTTCTAATTCCAGTTTGGGTCCAGAAAAATGTATTTTAAAATTTCAACAAAGACTTTACAGGCTGGTGTTCAATGGACAACACTTTGTGAAACACTGCCGAGAATTGTTTCTTCACTCAGGAATGAATCACCTGAGACAAAGCATTAAATGCTGCTTAGTACATTCAGATATCTTTCTATTCAGCAGTGCCTCCTTTAAGGCCAGATGGTAATTGGGAGGAATTTAGCCCTGGTCAGGTTAGGACTAAGGGGACACTTCTGTTCAACATGTGTTTTGGAAACAGTAGACATTCAATCAACGTTTGCTTACTGAGAAACATCTCTGGGTACATTGCTGATCAGTCTGAAATCTTCCTCTTTGAAACAGATCATTCTAAAAAGGCAGAGTTGTTTAATTTGGCTCTTACTGGAAAACACATTAGTGACTCTTTCCCCTCTACTGGCTGCATTTCTACCTCCCATTCCGTATGTCATTCAAAGTTCACCCTTTGATCTCATCAGGAGCTAGGATACATGAATTCTTGCCCATACATAAGAGCACAGACTCTGCAATCCAACTGATTGAGTCTAAATCCTGGCTATGCCATATGCTGAATGTTCTTGGGCAAATAATTCATCTTCTCTGTGATTTAGTTTCTTCATCTACAAAATAAGGGTAACAATGATTCATTGGCTTGTTGAGGAGATTACTATATGGTTTACCTATTTAAACTGTTTAAGATTGTGCCTGACCCACAGTAAATGCATGTGACATTTATTATTCTTGTACTTATTTCTTGTGCTGTTAATATTCAAATACCTACCTACCATACTGTTTTCATTCGTTCCAAAGACTAAGGAAGTTATTAATGCAGTTACCCATGTTGAATATTTTCCAAATGTAACTCTTCCTTTACTACTGGAACTAGATCATATTTTAGAAACATTAATGTTTGTCCAAGTACACTAAGTAAAATTTAGGTATCCATTAGTCTATTTCAGTATTGTCCACTGTATCTGAACTATCTCCATGTTTCCTAGACTGTGTAACCCAGGCATTTTTCCCATTTCTATTTCTCCAAGACCCAGAACACATTTTCCTATAGATAATGGTGATACTAAACACCCATTCTTATATCCTTTAAATGTTTGTTATATGGTATATTCATTTCCTCCCCTCCGTGGTGACACCAGGTCACCTGTACAACTATTACTTCAAGCATGGCATGCATTGACAACCTTCTGAGATATGAATTTAACAATAATAATGATTGAATAGATAAATATTCTTTCTGTCAGCTATTTATTATAGACTTCTGCCTTGTGATGGCCTACACAGGTTCCTGTGTGTTAGCTATGATGGGAACAACATGGAGCATGTTGTCAGTAATTCCTCAGTGAGTTACAATTACAAACTTGTACCGATAATTAACTACTTGTCCTTTATTTAATAGTGAACATGGTCTCATATCACAAGCAATTAAGTTCTTAATAGTGCTGTTAGTGTCAAGAGCAAAGGCAAGCCAAAAAAAAAAAAAAGAGAGATTTTAAAATTAAAATCCCAGAGCATTGTGGGATTATTTATCTAGGAAATACTTTCAGATCTCTTATATCCATTGCATTACTGGCTTTGATTAATTTTCTCTTTCACAAAGCCACATAATTCATGTCTTACCTTTGACTTTCCTCCTCCTAACACTTGAATACCACAAATCGGCCATTTATTTCAACAATTTTATGTTTTCAGCAATTTTGTTTGCACTGGACACTCTTGTTTGTTTCTGCTCATTTTCGTAAGCATATTAAAGCCACATTAAGAAAAAGTGGCACTCATATATCATCTATATTTCATAGGTTATTTTTTGCTTCATTGGATATAATTTCAATTAAATTTTTCATTTGCCCCAAAGTCACAGAGTCAATACGAAATTGACTTTATGCTCCAAAATCAACTGTCACTTTCATTCTCTTTCTCAAACTATCATGTCAAGATAAGAAGGATATAAGCATTAAATCTTCAAAAACCAGATGGAAACAATGAGAAATCTGAGACTAGAGAAATTAGGAGATGTTATTAGCATTGGTGATGGTGAGAGGATTGATAATCTAGGTCTTCCAACTTGTTAGCAAATGATTTGCCTCCATAGGGTTACAATACTAACAAATGAACAAAGTGGGAGAAAAACCTACTATATGCAGTTTGATTGCATTTGACACTCTTTACTTCCTCAATTGGAAACACATGCTCTCAGCCTGGTATCTTTTTCCAAGTTGAAAAAAGTACAGACAAAAACATAGGGCATAGTGGCATATGCCTGTAAACTCATCATTCAGGAGATAGAAGCAAGAGGCTTGTGAGTTCAAGACCAGCATGGGCTATGCAGCAAGACCCTGTCAAAAAAGAAAAAAAAAAAAAAAAAAAAAAAAAAAAAAAAAAAAAAAAAAAAAAAAAAAAAAAAAAAAAAAAAAGAAAAAGGAAAATAAAATGGAGAAAATGATGCTGCATTACCTGCTACCCAACTCACACCTCAATAACCCTGTAATCTGAAAAAGAAATTCTAATATTTTGAAAATTATTACCTATTTGTAATATACTAACATCATATGTTATTCTGAAACAATGACTATTCATATTTTCATGTAAATCATGCTGTACTTTAGTCACAATATTAAGTGAATGTTTCAACAATAGCACCCTAAAAGAAGGAATAAAATTAAATAACAATATGTTACCCCATATAATGCAGGAAAAGGTAACAGCTAAAAGAACAGAGAAATGTTTGTCATCTTGCCTTTTGAAAAATTAGATCTTATAGTTGAGTCTTACCTTTGACTCTTAAGTTCCTTGGCAGCTGCACCAAAGTTGCTTTCCATCAACAGAATCAAAATACGAGACCAGAGTAGTTTTTAGATTTAAACATCTAAGATGTCATTCCCAAATGTCGCATGGCAAAAGTTCACTTAAAGAACAACAAACAATTAAGCATTGAAGGAGCATTTTACTTTTCATCATTGTTTGCTTTTATTCTGATGGATATGTCAGACTCAAATGACTAACAGCAAATGTGAATAGAAAGAAAAAATAGAATCTTAGGGCTTTGGGGACTACAAAAATCTTTATACTATTTGTTTTGTGATTTAGTATTATATTTATTATATATACAATAAAACACTACTACAAATTTAAGTGAAAAGAAAGACAATTTTTGAGTAGGGTAAAAAGGAAAGTTAGTGTGTGTGTGTGTGTGTGTGTGTGTGTGTGTGTGTGTGTTTTACTTTTTTGAGACAGGGTCTCGCTAAGTTACGCAGACTGCCTCTGGTCTCAAACTTGTGATCCTCCTGCCTCCGCCTCCCAAGTGGCTGGGATTACAAGCGTACACCACCATGCCTGGCGCTAGGAAGGTTAATGTTTAAGTGATTTATTTTATGTATTCTTTTTCTATACTTAATCATTGAATCAGATTTTTCTTTTTTAATTCAAAAAAGGTCTACATGTGAAAAAAATCAAATCCTAATATATATATATATATATATATATATATATATATATATATATGTATATATATATATCTATCTAAGTGTCCATATATGAACTAATGAACAAATACAATACACATAAATTTACTTTGTAAAATGTGTTCAAGCAGTATGACAGGATGTAGAAACACTATTGTTCTAATTAACTAGGTATGTGACCTGAATACTTTTTGAACTAGCTAGAACTCATGACTCTCAAGTTGATATTAGAGGCAGTATTGTTGAAGATATATATAAAAATATCCAGAAACCCCTGTGAACCCGTATAGCCCTTGGCAGCAGGTGAGAGATCAGAATAGTTAATACTAATCTCCTTTGAAACTTATTGAGCAAGAGAGTGCCTATGAAAATATATTGTTTACATAAAAACTTCAATAACCAATAAAGGGTAGTGGATTCACTATGATCTCCTTTTCTAATTTGCTTAGATTGCATAGGGTTAATAAATTATTAAATGTGTGACAGTAATTACCTTGCTACAATAATTAGTGTCTTTGATTTTAACATCTGAACATGTCTCAGAAATCTCTCTCATGTGACCTAGCAATGTCACTACAGGATATATATCCAAAGGAGTTAAAATCAGTACGCTAAAGAGATATCTGCAGTCTCATATTTAGTGCAGCTTTATTTACAATAGCCACAGAGACAATTAATCTGAGTGTACATGCACAGAAGAGTGAATAATGAATATGTGCTATATATACACAATGGAATACTATCCACTCATAAAGAAGAATGAAATTTTGAAAATTGCAAGAAAATGAATGGAAGTAGAGAAAACTGTAGTAAGGGATTTCTTTTCATTTCCATTTTTTCTAAATGTATTGTTGTTGTTAGATGCCACTGAGTCTGGTCTGACTCATAGCACCCCCATAGGGTTTTCAATGCCTGATTGGGGATTGTTTTCGGGAGTGGAATGTCAGATCCTTCTCCCATTTTTGTGGTGCTAGGGATTAAACCCTGGACCTCAGAAAGTCCAGAGCACTGAACTAATATGAACTGAGCTAATAATGCAGGCCTTTTATAAATGTATTTTTGTTATTGTTGTTAGGTGCCCTTGAGTCTCCTCTGATTCATAGTGAGGCTCACAGGGTTTTCAATAGCTGATTATTTTGGGATTACTTAGGAAGTGGATTGCCATGACCTTGTTTGTGCCTTGCTGGGAATGGAACTCGGGTCCTCAGAGAGTGCAGAGCAGCACTCTATTTGATATATTTTATTGTTTATCAAGTTTTTAAAAGTTAATTGACATACAGCAAAGACCATAATATACTTTTGCATCTAGTTCTTACTAAATATTTTTATTCTTACTTTCCACTTTATCTCTGTCGTACAAATTTAATCCACATATATATTATAATATCATCATTTCCATTAGAAATGAGATATGTTCTGTATGACATAGCAATTGCACTTTTTTCTATTTCCACACAGTATGTGCTTTGGATGGTACTAACAATAACAAAAAATGTTTGACAAGGGTCACACCTGAAATATAGTAATTCATATTTCCAAGAATTTTATTAAGTTTCACTGTATTTTTAGCAGCTGAATTAACTGACTAGTAACATTTCCAAAGGATAAGAATCACCAGGACCTTCCAAATTTAATTAAAACACAAGAAATCTGAACAACATAAGAGACAAAACTTAAGAACTAGAACTGAAAAAAAAAACTTTTAATTTAAAAATTTTAAGACCTATCTTCGTGAATATTCCATTTGAAATTAGTGGGATTTTTTAAATTAATACCTGTGGAATTTCCTTGTCCAGGTTTTGCTCTGCTTTCCTACAAGCGGTGATTCTCTTTCTTCACTAGAAGATTCATGAACATGGGTGTTTTACATACTGTTTCTTCATCAGAGATGAAGCAGTCTCAGAATTTAAAGTATTTCATCACATTGTGAATCATCATTAACTATTTTGCTGACTCTCAAATGTCAAATATTCCCTTATGTCAAAAGGAATTTCATTAAATATTATAAGGGAAGTGAACAGAGTGATTTTAGTAATTTTCCTATTAATTATGAGCTTCATTATTTTTTTCCCATACTATTTCTCCTAGCAACTATGAGCAATATTTTCTTCATCCAAATGGTTCTATCACAATTGCAGGTTAATATAATTTACCAAAATTTACCCACTATTGAAAAATCACTTTCTCAATAGTGACAAATATCATACCAGTATATTCTCTAAGGACGTTACAAAATTAAGATAAATTAGAATATCAAGTGCATGTCCTTGGAGTAATATGTATCCAAAGAACTGCAAATCCAACTGATCAAAAAAATTTTCTCCCTTCCACTAGCAAATTCATGTTTCTAAGCTATGCTTATTTTACTTAATCTGAGGCATTCAGCTGTGTGGAAAAGATTAAGAAAATAGAGGCCAAAGTTATTTTCATTTACTTAGTTTTCTAAGAAAGTACTGTCATCTAATAGACCAAGAAAAGGCAGATATCAAAGCAAACTAATAATCTGAGAAATTTACAGTGCTCTTCTTGTTTGGAGTTAGTATGTTAGGTATTCAGAAGCTAATGCAAAGATTTAATGTATATTGTATGGATGATAACCAGTAGCTTCTTTGCCATTTTGTCTATATTTTCTACATAGAAGAATATAGTCTATACTATCTATGTGCTGCTGAGACAATCCAGAAAACAATCAGCCATTGAAAACCATATGAGGGTTGCTATGCATCTGACCCAACTCAATAACACCTAACAACAGCTCTATGTGCTGTACATCATGGTAGCTGCTACTCACAAGTTATCATGAGAGCATTGGAAATCTGTGTAATGGCTAAATTTAATTAAAATTTAAATATACAAACTGAAGCAAAGTAATATTTTTTTTGATTAAACACAGACTTTATTGTCTTATTGTTGTTGTTAGGTGCTGTCGAGTTGGTATCCGACTCATAGCGACCCTCATAGGGTTTTCAATGGCTGTTTTGGGATTGCCTTGGAAGTGGCTTGCCAGGTCCTTCTCCCTTTTTTGTCTTAGTACAACTTAATTTCACATTAACTATCATATCAGATTGGTTATTATTGTTGTACTTTTTAATTTTTTAACATTGCTACTAGAAAATTTAAAACTACCTACTAGGGTCACATACTTTTATTGAACAAGGCTGCTCAATATTGTTACTGTTAGGTGCCGTCAAGTCAGGTCAAACTCACAGTGACCCTATATACAACAGAATGAAACAGTCCTCAACACTGTGCCATGTCCACCACTATCTATGTCAGTGCTTCTCTAATATTCATAGAGTTTTCAATGACTGATTGTTTCAGGATTGTTTGGGGAGTGGATTGCCACATCCTTCTTCCATTTTTGTGGTATAGGAGACTGAACCCAGGGCTTCAGAGAGTGCTGAGCTAAATCCAGTCCCTGCTCAATATTACAGGGTATTTGTAAAATCATATGGCCTAATTTCTATGATTAAAATATTTTTCTTAAATTTGTTTTACAGGAGTTTTTAAAATTGCCTCACAAATGTTTATTCTTTTCATAGAAAATAAAACTATATAAACATACATTAATAAAAATTAATGTCCTGAGGTGAATAATTTTATCAGCCAAAGCATTGAAACAGTTTCCTCCAGTATTGTACAAACATGTCAAGAATATGGAAGCACATCCCTATGAAGAAAGTCTAGATAGATAAATAGAAGTTAATATAGAACAAAACTCTACTAAAATATTGGTAAGGTAAAAATTCCACAGTACAATGATCTTTCAAGTAACAGTCAGTTCCTTCAATAAACATGCATATTATCTACAACTTGGAATTACATTGAATCTTACTGTTAATTTATCATCATAAATGAGTTCTTGCTTTCTAGTAACACAATTTTTTCATAATAGAACACTTTCCAAGTTTTCAGGATAAATTCTCTTACCCAAAGAAGAGCTATTCAGACACAGTTCTTTGTTTTGTTTTGTTAAATAAAACAGTCTTGGGGAGTGAAGAGACAATTGGGGCAGCTTCTGTATGGCCCTTAAGGACTGTTTGATGCAGTAGATCTTTATTTTTGCACTACAATCTGGTTTTTATCAAACACACAAAATGATTATTTTTATGGTAAGCCTAAATGATATTATGGGCTGGGATTTAGCTCAGTGGGTAGAGCGCTGCGCTGCAGTCTCAGAGGCCCTGAGTTCAATTCCCAGCACCGCAAAAATGGGAGAAGGGCCTGGCAATCCACTCCCAAGGCAATCCTGAAGCACTCAGCCATTGAAAACCCTATAAGGGTCACTATGAGTCGGATACCAACTCGACGGCACCTAATAACAACAACAAATGATATTATAGAAATATTAGTTTAAAAGAACACTACTATGATATTTATGGGGTGGGATTTAGCTCAGTTGGTAGAGCACTGCGCTGCAGTTGCAGAGGTCTCGAGTTCAATTCTCAGCTCTGCAAAAATGGAAGAAGGACCTGGCAATCCACTCCCAAGGCAATCCCGAAACAGTCAGCCATTGAAAACCCTATGAGGATCGCTATGAGTCGGACATGACTCGACAGCACCTAACAACAAAAACAACTATGACATTTTTCTTCTTTTACTGACACATCTTTTATTTTTCTTTTATAAAAAGAATATAAAATAACTTAGTTGATGTTTTTGATAAAGATAATTAGATATACTTATAATGTCTGGGAGAATTTGAGCAACTTTATTTATTTAAGCTTCATTTTCCTTGTATTCACAAGGAGGATAATAATAGTGTATATCCCACCTTATTATAAGATACAAAAGATAATAAAGTAAAAGCACTCTGTAAAGCATATGATTTGTTAAATGGCTGATTTACATCTCAATCTTTTTAGCTTTTCTTTCTTCATGAAAGGAAAGTTGAACTCAAAATTTCATACATGTAGGAAAGTACTCTACAACTGAGCTACACCCCCAGTTCATTTTTTACCTTTTATTTTGAGACAGGGCCTCACTAAGTTCCACAGGCTGCCTCTGGCCTCAAACTCAGGATCCTTCTGACTCATCCTTCCATATAGTTGGGAATGTAGGTGTGTGCCATGTCTCCTAACCCTTTTCAAAAATTGTTTAAGGCTATTTTCTTCCTCTCTTTTATTCATATTGCAAATATTTATTGACTATTCACTATGTGCATAAATTACATAGACCTTGTTACATGAGGGGATATAAGACATCAGCACATCTGTAAAGCTATTAAGTTGAGGCTTAAGATGTTATTCAGTGGTAGAGTGCTTGCCTCACATGTAGGAGGCCCTGGGTTTAATGCTCATTACTGCATACACACACACACACACACACACACACACACACACACACACACACTGAAAACAAAACAACAACAGCAAAAATTAATTTAGCAGAAGTGATAGAGAGTGAGTAAGAAGTTTCAAAACAGCAGTTTAAACTTCTTACCATAGTCCACAAGACCCAGAAGTTGGAATGATCCTAACTACAAATTCAAGTTCATTCCTATGCCACATGCTCCCTAGCTTACTGTTCTTCAGATACTCTGGCATTCCCTCCACTCCCCAAACACAGACATTATTTCTTTCCAGCCTCTACAAGCTGAGCTATTATATTTTGTATCTAGTTTTGTACTACAGGTCACAGACAAATATCACCATGCTAGAAAGCCTTGACTAATTCCTCTCCTGAAGTGGTCTTCTGACTCACTTCTATCTTACAATTAGGTATTAGGTCTATTTTATTATAGTTTGAATCTAAAATGTCCCCCAAAAGCAACAGTTTGAATGTTTGGTCCCCAGGTGGTAGTGCCGTTATAGGAGGCTTTGGAACTTTGGGAAGTAAGATTTTTGTTTGTTGTACAAGTGAGTCACTGGGGGAAGAACTTCAGCAGTTTTACCGAGACCCTCAGTTCTGGTTGTTGTTGTTGTTAGGTGCCATCGAGTTGGTATCCGACTCATAGCGACCCTCATAGGGTTTTCAATGGCTGACTGTTTCAGGATTGCCTTGGGAGTGGATTGCCAGGTCCTTCTCCCATTTTTGTGGTGCTGGGAATCAAACTCGGGACCTCAGAGACTGCAGCGCAGAGCTCTACCAACTGAGCTAAATCCCAGCCCCTCAGTTCTGGTAGCTCGCTTTATTCCTGACCCATCATAATGTGAGATCCTCTACTGCCTGATTCTCCCATGCCTGCCCCACCATGATGTCCTTTTTATGTCTATGGCCTAAAATACTCTAACCACGGGCTCCAACAAATCATTTCTCACATAAGTTTGTTTCTGTCAGTTTCTCTGCCAAAACAATAGATGAGCTATCTAACACAGATTTTCTTCCAAGAACATTTTGATACATGGATTTGTCTTATTTATTCAGTCTTAACTGCTTCCATCCCCATAGAACCACACATCTTTTCAGCATCTCCTTTCAAAGGATGGACTCCATCTCTAACTCTTGAATCTGCACTAGTTGTGCAAGTGAGGTCATTATAGACCACCAAATATAGGTGTAGGCAGCCCCAAGAATAAACTCAGCTAAGATCAGTAGAATATTGCCCAGTAAATCCAAAGAATCAGGAGAAAGAAAATGATTGTTGTCTTAACCCTCCAAGGTTCCCCATGGTTTGTTATATAACAGTAGGTATATGTGGCATATGCCCTCAATAGATTTAACCTATATGAGCATAGAGATTATCAACATTGATAAACTTTCAATCTACAGAGCCAAGAACTATTTCACAGAATGAGTACTCAACAAACATATTGGAAACAGGTGACTGTATAAGAGACTGGTCTCTTTACACAGATTTCAAGTACTGGAAAAATAATATTTATGAGATAAAACACAAAATAATTATCTATTCCCACTGTTATCTTCTCGAAAGCTAACTGCCTCAGGATAAATTTAAACTTCTTACTAAAGCTAGCATGAGCTTTCAAAATTATCTTCTAGGTTTATCTTTAAAAATTACTTTATTACATACCCTACAATACTTCCATATCATATTATGTGTGAGTTCCAAGCATACAGTATTTTGAAATTGATATACCTTTGATAATTCTATTACATTTCTCTAGAGCATCCTTCCTACCTTTCTTGGCCTGAGATAGTCATACTTATCATTCAAAGCCAAATTCTATCTTATCTCCAATGACATGTATTCACTAGAGCAAGAGAGTAATCTATACATTCATATAGTTCTTGTACCTATGCAGAGTAAATTTCCTAGCCATGATTTTATAGGAATTTTTAATACTTCTTACTTTTCTTTTCCTAGATTATGTATTCCTTAAGGGCACACTTCATGCTTCATTGTCTTCCTTATCCTTTGCAAATATATATTCACTACAAACCTTTGTAACGTGAACAAATAATGCCTAGGGACATTTGGTAGAGAGGAGGGATCCAATTTTCACATTGTCTTTTGTGGGTCTGCAAGTTTATTTGTAGACAAAGTTAAATAATACCAGAAAAACATCCTGGAAAATTTCTATGATCATAATTTCCTAACTCAAAATTTAAAAAGCTGGAGATTACTGCTATTTCTCATTCTTTCCTCCCACCCTGGAAGATGGACATAATAGCAGTTTATTTCAAGGTTCCCAGAAAACAGAAAAACATGTCAGAAATGAAAAAAATTCTTCATGGATCATAAGGAAGATCAATTTATAAACATTAATAAAAAAGATCAGATCCTTATAATCATTATTCTTTAGCTCAGGAAGTAAAGATATTGTGTGAGCTTAAGTCCATTTTGTGGTCGCCAATAGATTATAGGCCATGCTATTCTAATGGAAAGAGACCATGCCTATCTTAAATCCTGATTATAGTATTATGGCACCACACAATGAGAAAGCTTAATAAATGCTTAATGATGGTAAGATACTGTCTATTGCATTGGAAGCTATTTGCATTTAAAATAAAAATGCAAATTAGTTTTAGAGGCTAACGTAAAAAAAGTATTTTGTGAAACCATCTTTGCTTTAATAAATAATAGCCAAGAGGAAGAAATACTTTTTCAATATCTTTAAATGTCTATGCTTTGCTTTATAACACCAGATTAAATGCACTGAAAATACTTTGTTGTGTGGGAAAACCTGGAAGGTTGTAAGAAATGATGGACAAGTTCTCATTCTTAGGCATTGCCTATAGCTACAGACTTGCATATTTTTATTGTTATGATGGTATTGATTGTAAAGTCAACAGAAAGCTATCACAAGGGATTGCAAAGTTCTATACCGATACTCTGTTCTGTAACATTAAAATGTCATTACTGAATCACCAACTTCTTCCCCTGCTGTAATATTATTCTCTGTTGATTGCCTTCCTGAGCTGAAATTTGAAACTGTCACCCTCAGACATGCAAAAGTGATTCAACTTCACTTATAAGGAAAGTGAAATTAAATATTCATTCACGGGCTGCATTTCAAGTTCAAACTGTCTGAAGCTCCTTAAGGCAAAACGTATTTAAGTTGAAACACATTTTTTCTTCATCTCTATGGAGCAAAAATGCAGAATGGGTATCATCATGGGTGGAAAAATCACAAAATAATAACTCATTTTGAACTCTACATGGAGGTGTTGGGCTTTCCTTCTTTCTGTGACCCCTCTCCTGTTCCTAGCCTACCCCCTTGGTCTCTTTTGTCAGAAAACACATAAAAATGTGAATATGGCTGTCTTTTATTGTTTCATTTTTTTGTGTCTGTGTCATGTTCTACATTAGTCAAGTTGTAATTATCTAAGTTTTCTGTGAAAGCATAGTTGTGTTTATATCTGCAATGGAGATAGAGGATTGCCCAGTGATAATTGAATAGACTAAACACGGTTTTGGGAGAAGGACCTGGCATAATGGCACCTAACAATAACAACAAACACGGTTTAGCTCAGTTGGTAGAGTGCTGCTCTGAACCCTCTAAAGGCCTGGGTTCGATCCCCAACACTGCAGAACGGGACAAGGACATGGCAGCCCACTCCTGAAACAATCCTAAAATAATTAGCCATTGAAACCCTATGAATCAGATATGACTGGATGGCACCTAACAACAACCACAAATGGGGTCAACATTCCCCCACTGTGTGTTACATGGGCATTATTCTACAAGCTCTTTAACCTCTCTGCTTTGGTCTATACATAGGTTGCCATAAAGATCAAAAACATTATTTGATAAATGCATTTAAAATAGTGCCTGGAATAAATATTGTACTAAATGAATGTTGCTTATTCACTGTACCTTTGAATAATAATAACAATTTACATTTTTGAAAGTCTTGATAAGTTAGGAATGGAAAATAGATTGGTAGTTATTAGTGACTAAGGGAGGAGGTATTATGGAGCAACTGTTTAATGGATATGAACTTATAGAGTGACAAATATATTTTGAAATTAGATGGAGATGGTATTTGTACAACACTGCTAAGGTACCAAATGCCACTACATTGTTCACTTTAAAATGGTAAATTTTATGAATGTGAATCTCAGTTCAATAAAAAAAAACATGTAAGCTAAAAATGTGTAAGCAAAATAACATTGAATTCTTCACTTTTATGTTGGTTACTAGTAACCAGAATATGGAAAAGTGGACAAGCACTTTGAAACAGATGATTTCTGTTACATACAAAACAAAACAACAAAAACATCCTTTGAAGCCAATTAATCCACATGTCCCAAGCAATGTGACCATCATTAGATAGGAAATTTGGATGCCCTAGAGATATTCAGAAAAAAATAATCAAACTAAATAAAATTATGGAGTATCATCCATTATGTCATCCTACTGTGATATAATTTTATTCATTCTTACTATCTTGCACAATATAGCAAAACTGAGTAGCAGATATAATAATTTTAAATCTAATTTATAAAAATATGTTCATATTTTCAGTGAAAGAATTGGAAACTACTTTCTTCTGGGAAACTTTTGAGAAGGTAGGAAACTATAATTATTAGTAGAAGTGAGGCAAAGGGTCTAATCCCCTTCACTTGTTAGCCCTATAAGTTTCTCATTTTCATAGGTAAATTGGTGATCATGAGAAAGACTTCTCAGGATGTTGTGAGAGTTAAGTAAGGTAATGAACATAATAGATTTTGAATTCTGCTTGGCACATAATGTTGCTGTTAGATGCCACTGAATTGGTTCTTGCTAATAGTAACCCTACGTACAACAGAAGGAAACATTCCCTGACACTGTACCATTCTTGGAATGATGTCAGTGATTCTCTACTATTCACAGGGTTTTCAATGGCTAATTATTTTGGGATTGTTGGGGAGTGAGCTACTAAGTCCTTCTCCCACTGGCACACAATAAGTACTTATTAATGTACCTGTTGGAAGAGATTATTATACAATATTGCGTGCCAAATTGGTTGTATGTTATAGTAAATAGTGCTACAATTCTCAAACTTTATTATAGATATACTGTAACTGAGCTGTGACCAAGTCTATTCTTTCCCACCTTTACTTTAACTGAATTTTTTTTTTAGTTCGGAAGGATTGAACCCAGGACTACACACATGTTAAACAAGTGCTCTACTATTGAGTTGCGCCTCCAATTCCTGTTTTATTTTTTAATTTGAGACAAGTTCTCACTAAGCTGCACAAGCAGCTGCTGGCCTAGAACCTGTGATCCTCCTGCCTCAGTGCCCCAAGATATTGAGATTACACGTGTGCCACAGGGCACTCAGCTTGACGAAACTTTAGACAGGTTTCTTCCTGACTCCGGGCTTCTCATTTCTTTGTTCTTATTTACTTTAGAAACTTAAAATTATGAATTCCCTCTCTACCTCTTTGAAATGTATGTACATCTACTTCTAGCCTTTTGTGCTTCTCAAGAATCTGAACAACATCTCTCTGAAATGTAAACATTAAAGAAAATATCATTGCTGTCTCCAAGTGAGTGCCAGCAAACAATCTAATGAAAACAAAACAAAACAAAACAAAAAAAACATGCAAACAGGGAAATAACAAACTAACTAAAATAACTATGTGAGCTGGATGCATCTAGCAGAATTCAACAGGATCAGCCTCCCTCCATCAACTTCATTCTGTGTGTTTCCATTGACTGACCCCAATCTTTAAACATCCTCTCACTTTTTAACAGTCTTTCTACTCTTCTGCAATAATCTTGACTAAAGCCTTCCTGGCTTTTTTCTATGCTATTTTTGCTTTGACAATTTACTCAGAGCACATTGACATCCTCCTTCCATTTTACATGAAAATTTGAAAAGAAAAATACAGTGTGAATTGTTATTTTTATGGAGGAAAAAAAAAATTGGAAGCCAGGTGTGGTGCATGCCTACAATCCCAGCAACACAGGAGGTAGAGGCAGGAGGATTGAAAGTTTGAGGCCAGAAGCAGCCTGTATAACTTAAGAGAGACTCACTCTCAAAATAAAAAGTAAAAAGGGGCCAGGAGTGCAGCTCAGTGGGTAGACCACTTGTAAAGATACACTTCTTGAGATGGTGCTTTTCAAAATTTTCTGCTGAATTATGCTTGGAAAGTAAATAATGGCCATTAAAAGTCATTGGTCACCTGAAAATTCAGATTAAACAATATATTTGGAAATACATTTGCAATTTAATTTCTACCCTAAAAGTACACATGAAAATTTAATTCTACTCTCCAATATGCCCATGATGTCATTGTTTCCTCCTCCTCCTCTGTCTTCTTTTTTTGTTTGTTTGTTTGTTTGTTTGTGGTACTGAGGGGGTTTGGGCTGGGATTTAGCTCAGTTGGTAGAGCGCTGTGCTGCTGTCTCTGAGGTCCTGAGTTCAATTCCCAGCACCGCAAAAATGGGAGAAGGGCCTGGCAATCCACTCCCAAGGCAATCCCGAAGCAGTCAGCCATTGAAAACCCTATGAGGGTCGCTATGAGTCGGATACCGACTCGACGGCACCTAACAACAACAACAACAACAAGATACACTTCAGTTTATAAGTGGACTCAACACACTGAGTCATGACTTGTAAATATACTTTATTACTGATATATTTTCAGAAAAGCATTTTTGCTCAATTTATTGAGTAGTTAGCATTTTAATGTGCTTTATTTCTAAAATAAATGAATTCTTTATTGCACAGTGACTTAATAATTTTTGTTTTTAATTTATGTCAGTTAAGTTTTGAATTTTATATTTTGATTTGAAAAGTATTCTTAACAACTTTTCATGACCTCTACTTACAGATTACCTATGTTTGGAATTTTAAGGGGATAAAATATAGGCAACACTAGACCTAGATGAGCCCTGAAATTCCTCACTGAAGTGCTATTAAAGGTTAGTTAGCTGTAAACAGTGAGATAAAATGTGGAAGCCAAATTTGTTGTGGCGATGCTTCCCTTGCACATTAAAGAAAACTTCGCTTTCCATAAACATGCAGGATAAATGATGTCAATGAGCCTTGAAATTGTGATGAGCTTTGAACGTACCAGCGCTCCTCAGCATTAATATCAGAAAGATTCTGATATTAAGCCTGTCATATTAAAAATTCCAAAGTATACATGAAACACAATAATCATGAAGTTAAATATTCCCTCATGTGAATATGAAAATGTGTACATTAGTTTTGCATCCTAAGTGTTTTTCATTTTAGGATTGCGTTATAGTTAATTTCATTAACTTTAAATCCCTATAAACTTGGTTAGAATTTTTTTTTTTCGTATGGGGTTTGAACCCAGGGCCTCGAGTTTGCATGTTCTGCAAGTGCTAGACCACTGAGCTGCACCCCAACCCTTTTTTTTTTTCTTTTTTTGACTTTTTTGAGACAGCGTCTTGCCAAATTACGCAGACTGCCTCTGGTCTCGAATTTGCAATTCCTGCCTCCTGCCTCCGCCTCCCAAACCGCTGGGATTACAGGAGTGCATCACCATGCCAGCTCTCATTAGAATTTTTACCCATCCATTTACTTGCCCGCATGCCCTAGGGCATGTTACTTAACCTCCTTGAGTATTAATTGCCTCATCTATAAAATGAAGATATAAAGATCACACATACCACACAAGGTTGCTGTGAAGATGAACTGTGATATAGTTAATGCAAAGCCTTTACACAGTGCTTGGCATGTTGTAAGTGGCCAAACAACGATGATGGTAGTGGTGGTGGCAGGGCTGCTGGTGGCAGTAGTGCTACTTAATGGGTCTGATAATCATAACTGATAGATTTACCTATGTTTTATGATTGTTGAAAATCTACTTCACTTTCAAAAATGCATCGATGGATTCTTGTATAAGTGTTATCATAATTAATATTTACTTCCTTAAGTATTTTTTATATTCACAACTTTCTTTTCTTGAAGAAAGTCCTGTTGCATTTATACTATTTAGGCCTAGGTTCATCCCTGCCTATTTTCTTAATGGGCCTTTAGAAAACTACAAAGCAAGAAATACAATAATATATGTACAGATACATTAAGAATTACATGCATATACTCACGATTCATAATAGAAGAGAGCTATTAACCATTATAAGTGCACTATGTTAATTATAGATAAAGATTGTGTTTACAAAATATATGGCTTTTAAACAACTTTACAGAAAGTTTCTTTAGTCTGAGAAATTGGAACAAAATATTAAATGAGATGAGATCCTGTTACTTATAAGAAAGTATTTTAAAGGAGGATAATAAAGATTATTGTTTGTTGCTACTGTTCTCTGTAGTCCTGAGTAACAACAGATAATGTGTGCTGTGTGAAAGTCTATCCTCATCCTGTGGCAAATTATTTTGATTTATTTATTTTATTTTATTCATTTTTTTGAGACAAGGTCTTGCTTTATAGCCCAGGCTAACCTTGAACTCACTATGTAGCCTGTTGTTGTTGTTGTTAGGTGCCTTCGAGTCGGTATCCGACTCATAGGGACCCTCATAGGGTTTTCAATGGCTGACTGTTTCAGGATTGCCTTGGGAATGGATTGGCAGGCCCTTCTCCTATTTTTGCGGTGCTGGGAATTGAACTCGGAACCTCAGAGACTGCAGCACATCTCTCTACTAACTGAGCTAAATGTAGCATAGGCTAGCTTTAACTGTCCATTTGCCTTAGCCTCCCAAGTGCTGAGAATACAGCCATACAGGGATGCATCACCACGCCAGGGTTTATTTTGAAGACTTTTAATGGACTGTCACATACTCAGTCATTAGATTTATAAAAATAAGAAAAACAGTTATTTCACATTTGATGTTTTAAAGTAATAGAAAATTCCCTGAAATTTAAGCTACAGAGCTATCACCTTCAGCAAAAAACAAAAAAAAAAAAAACAAAAAAAAAACATTCTTATACATACTAAACAGATTAATCTAGTTTCTGTTTGCCTATAACCTAATGGATGTCAATTAGAACATATTATATGCCAGGGTGAATAAAATGCCCCTTTCCTTGCATTCTAATAATATTTTCTTCAGTTGGAACTAGAAACATTTCAAAATATTTCCCATATGATATGTAATCTTCTTTTAAAATAATCTATTTAAAAAACAGCTAAGCTATTTTAATATTTGCCTTTACCTTTCTTTCAAACCACCTGTCCCTAACTATTTTCAAGTTTTACATAATTTCCTCTGCTAGCTGTGTTTTTATGCCCTTGTTCTCTACTGAAGACCAAAGAAGATGAAAACTACAAGCCCATCAATCAAAAACAACATAGTCAGCACCAAGTCCAATAATGAAAACCATGATTTCATAAATCATGTTGTACAAGTTGGGTCATCTTTAAAGAAAAAAAATGTTATCAGGTGCAGCTGAATATTCTTATAGTCTTTCATTTCTCAGTCTTTAATGAAAACAATAGATTGGCTGTCAGAATACAAATCTGTAACCTTTCTTAACTTAAAAAAAGGACCAACCTATGTCCTGACTATGACCTTGAAATAAGTTGAATTCCAGATATTTTTCCCTCAAAAGGTCCAGGCATATCTTTCTTTAGCAGTTTGGCAATAAGATAACTTTTTTTTTCCCTCTTACTCTCTTTTCAGATATGTGTGTTTAATTCAATAAAGTGGAGATTAAATTTAAGAACTTGGTTTCAGAAAGCTATTTCCTGGCAATGACTAGCACTAACTGCAAAAAGAGGTTTCATGGGGCATTTTTGTTTTAGCTGAATCAACAACTCTTGGGTAAATTTCATTCTGTGACCTCAAGCCTCCATCCACATATTAGGAAGTAAAATATGTAGCCTGTAGTCATTGGGTGGATTCAGACTGAATGGAGATTTATCTCTTCAAAAATATGGATTCCACATTTGCAAACTTGGTTAAATAGATCTAAGTAAAATAAAGTTTGATTAGAAATACACAGTGCTGTATACTTAATCAAAGTTCCCAAATTGATTTTGCTAAGACATTGCTGCCTGGCATATACCAAGTCCCTAATGTAATCCAATAAAATCTATTTTTTATTTGGATTAGACATACATATCAGGACATCCACCTTGTTCCAAAGACCTAGACATGGTTTATATGATATAAAATTCATTTAGCAGTGGAGTTGAGACATGATGTGGGGACATGTCCTTATGTAGAGACAGAGAATGGCAGTGTGCCTAAAGAATAAATCATTTGAGTTTAAAAATTAATGAATGCAAAGATAAAATTACCAAAGAAAGAACAAAGACATGAAAAATGGGTTGCTGCTTGAACGTAGGTAGATGTCCTAGGCAATGCTTAAATTTTTTAAAATGTATAAATAAAATTTGGAAATTCAATGCAAAAGGAATTTCTTCTTTGGGTGCACTTTTGTGGCAGACGTGAGCAAACCTTTTGACTTAGTAAAGCTCCCATTGTCTTATTTGGTAAGCTGGATACCTATTCAGAACAGGCTGCTATTTACAAGCATTTTGAATTCTTACCAATTTTCTGCCTGCTACATAATGTAAAAGCAATGAATGGTCACACTGCAGCATTCACATTTTCAACTATATGTGATTATCTGGTCCACTGGTCTACTGTAGTGTATTTCTGAAATGAATTGAAGATAAACCCATAATAGTCCATTTCATACGGAGACATTTGTCTCAGTTTAAATTCAGGGCCAAATATCTACTTATTTCCATTCTGCTTTATAAGCATGGTGTTTTCATCATCATAAAAGCATATTAGCTTCCTGATAATACCTGGAATTCTGCAAGTACTGTGAGAGTGCTACCAATCTCTTTCCTGGTTCTTTAGTATCCTTACTTTAAAATAAATAACACAGTTACTGAATAAAGGACAGAAGAGGCTCTGCTGAATTCCCTTAAGATGACTGCATTATGTCCATTTCTGTAAAATAAAGGTATGTCTCTACATTAGGACATAACATATAGTAATCTTCGTTTGTTCATACAGACACAAGATAGGACATTTCAGTAAGAAATCAAAACATAATTAATATTTTATCAGACTCATTATTATTCAGACAGTTATATATTTAGTAACTATATTTCAGTAAAAATAGATAATCAAATTCCTTATCACTAACAACCTGTTAAGATAATCTGATTTTTTTTTTTTTTTGGGTGGTACTGGGGGTTGAACCCAAGGCCTTGCGCTTGCATGCTTTGCAAGTGCTGGACCATTGAGCTGCAGCCCCAGCCCTTTTTTTTTTTTTTTTTTTTTGAGGCAGCATCTCGCTAAATTATTCAGACTGCCTCTGGTCTCCAGCTTGCGATCCTCCTGCCTCTGCCTCCAGAGCTGCTGGGATTATAGGCGTGCACCACCACGCCTGGCTAAAATAATCTGATTTTTAACTAAATGTTGCAAGATTTTTTAAAGTATCATTTATGTAAAATTTAAAATAAAAAGCAATAACTAGGCCAGGAATGGTGGTGCATACTTACAATCTCAGTGACTCCAGAGGCAGAGGCAGAAGAATCATGAGGTGAGTCCAGGGGTAGTCTGTATAACTTAGTGAGACTCTTACTCGAAAATAAAAAATAAAAAGGAAGAATTGGGTAGGAAGCCCAGAGGTAGAGCACTTACAAAATATGTGCAAGGCCCTGGGTTCAACACCTAAGTAACACATAAAGAAACAAAATAATAACCATACATTGAGAAATATATACATATAGCAAATAATGATAAAACCATACATATTTGGCAATCATACTTTTGGGAAGGAAGAATGAGAGAGGGCACTGCATGTGCAATGATTTCCTTCTCTTATAAAAGCTAAGCAACTGAAGCAAATAGAGTAAAATATTCCTATCTGCTAAGTCCAGACAGACAATGAACAAGTATTTCAGTTTTTCATTACTTTGAGAGTCTTTCAGAATTAAAAAATGAAAAGGAAACATATAATTAAAAAAATAAATAAGTATAATTTTCAGAAAATTGTGTATCATATAAAGACATTTCATATAAATTTTATACAAGTGTAAAATAGTTGCTTACTAATTTCATTAATTCTTAGTAAAAATATTCTGGAAATCTTCCTCTAAGAAGATTCAAATTTGCAAATAATAAAAGTTTCTTTGTGAGTACAGAGCCAAATCCCAAAAGATGGTGTCTTTCTATGTGTATAGGAATCAATTCACAAAGAATAAACCTATGGAGTTTATCTTATTACCTTTGATTTAGCCTTAAAGTCATGTGTATACTTTCATTCCTCAATCTTTTTTTGTATGTTTCCATACAAAGGAGAACAGCTTTACTACATTTACAAATTTATAAGGGAACATCTTTCTCTCATAGCCAATGTTTTTGTTCTTACTGAAAATGAATTTTTCTGTTTCTTCTAAATACTACCTGAAATACTTTCATTTTAAAAGAAAATAATGCCTCATCTGGTATTATTTTCCTTACTAATTCTAATGACCAAGATAATAATGTGATAATTAAATATCACCATATTATCCTCCATAGATAAATCCAATAGACAAAACACTGGAGAAGTAGTTCAGTGGTGGGAATCATGCTTAGCATGTGAATGACCTCAGGTTTGATCTCTAGAATCACACACACACACACACACACACACAAACACACACACACACACACACCCTAACTTTACCCATCAGGTGTCTACAGTATGTATGATGGACAATGGATGTAACTGGTGAATATATTTAAGACAAACATGTATACTGTACTTCAAGGTAGTTTAATAATTACTAGTGTTCCCAGTAAAAGTAATTATTAAATGTTGCTAAAGTTACCAATAATAATCTTTTATAATATACTTGCATTTTTGTTATTTTTATCTTCTCTGTAAAGACTAAAAATCCAAAATGGCATTTGAAACCTTTGATATTTATACTTTAATAGGTACTAATTAAATGCTTTTATAAAAGGATTTCAAACATATGCCAAATTTTAAAAATTCTGAAATAAAATACGCTTATGAAGATAGACCAGTAAAACGTTTTAACATATCTTAACATTTTCCTTGTATTCTTTGTAATTGAGCATTTTGTTTAAAGAGCCCAACTATTGGTTAAATACTATGCAATATCTGTCTTTAGGCATTTGGCTACCCAGTTAAAGCTGCAAATCTGCCACCCTCCCAAAAGCTATCCATTTGGAACTCTCTTTTTCTGTGTATGAGTCATTTGACCTAGTCAAAACACAATCAAATTCATCCTTCTCATCAATACACTTAGTATCCATCTGTTTATTTAAGTGTCTCTTTTCTTTTAGACACTTAATACATCAATAGTCAGTATCGTGTAGTTTTGAGTTAAATTAAATGTTAGTTGCTATAACAGAGGTTCACAAACTACTGCTGGCAGAACAGGTCTAGCACTACCCATTTGTTTAGCATTATCTTTGGCTCCTTTTCTACTGAAAAGGAAAGACTGAGAGGCTGTCATAGAGACTTTATGCAGCCAGCAAGGCCCAACATATGAGCCATCCAGTCCTTTACATAATAATTTTGCCAACTCCTGGCAAATAATGTATGATACCACATATAAAAAATATAATCTAATTATATATTTCCAGAATCCTTCAGATAAGTTTATTTTCCACCTAAAATTCAAGTACTTTAGATTAAGAATAACTTTTTAAAAATATGTATTTCGAGTATGATCTCAAGCATTATATACTACTTGGGGAAATACTGGACATTTGCTACAAAATTTATTTGTTAAATCACTGTAGAGAAAGAATATTTATAAATAATGCTTCCTCTAAGCTTGATCCTTTTATCAAGCGAGAGTACCAGGACACCATGCATCTGAGATGCATAACTGTGGGGTAAAAGACAGCTTTGAGAATCTTCGACAATTCTTAAGACTTTCAGCTTTCCAACAAAACAGGCATCGTCAAACATCTCTATCATTTAAATAAATAAACAAATCTTTAGTAACAAGGACAGCATCCACTCTGTTGTTAAAAGTCCTGTTTAATAACACATATGAAGTTCCTCACAGAATTCAACATTAAAGAAAAATATCTGTGTCCTAATGAACCATTAATATTTTATTTTATTAGAAAATGACAGGTACCCAATCAATTGCCCTGGTTTTTTAAACTGGATCTTCAAGAAATCCAGAGCTAAGATTTAAGCCCAATTTTAGTAGTTAATCTTAAACCTCCCTTTCTATCATGAATGTAGCACTACAATTCTTGTTTTTCTTTCTTTTAGTGTTGTTATTGTTGTTGGTGGTGGTAGTAGGTGCCCTCAAGTCAAGTCCAATTCACAGCAACTCTATGTAGAACAGATGAAAATACTCCCTGACACTATGCCAAGCCTAGCACTATGTTAGTGCTTCTCTGCTATTCATAGGGTTTTCAATGACTGTTTCAGAGTGGGCTGCCATGTCCTCCCATTTTTGTAGTGCTGGGGATGGAACCCAGGGCCTCCGAGAGCACAGAGGAGCACACCAACAACTGAGCTAAATGGTAGCCCTTAAAATGTTGTTATACCTTTAAAAGAATTGTTACAATTAAATTTTTGAAGTCAACATTACAGAAAAATGATGCACGAATGAATAAATAAATGGACAAATGAATAAATATATTCCATATTATGGTACTCATTATTCTCAATAAGATGCACATGCTCCATCCAACCTTATTCTCCTACATAATCAAAGCAAGGTATAGTTTGGGGCTTTCAAAAGTTATGCTAGCCTATTTACTATTTGCTTATTAGCAAAGAGCCATTTCAAATAAGATATTTACACTGTAAAGAACACCTAAGTTTATAAATTTATATAAGTTTAGAGAACAGACAAAATATGGGAGAGGAGGCAACAATAATGTTTTACCTTGTTACTTTCCCAAATCCTTGGTCTTTTGTGTTGTTGGTGAGAGGGAGCAAGGATTGGCAAAGGAATTCAACAGGGAGGTCAGGCTAATTAGTTTTTATAAAGAATTATATAACTTTTAAGATGTTTTAGTTCTTGTTAGTTACCATCAAATTGAATCTGAGTCATAGTCATCCTATGTAGAACAGAATGAAACACTCCCCAATTCTGTGCCAGGCATACAATCTTTTTTATGTCTAAGCCCATTGTTGTAGCCACTGTGCCAATCCATCTGGTAGAGGGTCTTCCTTTTTTTCATTGACGTACCACTCTCCCAACTGTGGTGTTCTTCCCCATGGATTGGTCTCTCCTGACATGTTAAAAATACATAAGAAGCTGTCTAGCCATCGTAGCTTCCAAGGAGCACTCAGATTGTACTTCTTCTAGGACAGATCAGTTGGTTCTTTTGGCAGTAACTTTTAAGATAGAAGAGACCAAAACTCTAACCTACAAAGTGAAACCGCAGAGAACTGCTTTATTGGAACATAGTGTTCCTAAGAAAGGTACAAGGGCAAAATAGGGAAACAAGATCTCAGAGGTAAAAATAAAGGCTATTTCAGATGGTGTCCCAGATATAATATAAAATTATCTCTGGGTATATGAGGAAAAACCAGTTTCTAAGGACAGGTTTTGTCTGATGGGAGCTTCTGTGGGCCCAGACATAGAGGAGAAATCATATACTTTGGAAAGTTGACTGAATACACAGTTTCTATGAACTTGGTTCCTTTTGCTTCCAGTGCATGGGTATCCTATTTTGAAAAATGGCAGTGATATAAATGCATTCTTGTTAGAGATCTGTAATGATTAAAAAAGCTAATAGATAACATTCCCTTTAAAATACAAGGCACCTAATAAGACTGCATTAAAGAGTGCTTATTATTATAGCCAATAAATACTTTGAGTCTTATTTATCAATATAGATTCACCATGATCTCAATTCCACACATAATTGGTGTTTGTAAACGACTGAAAGCTCTGGTATCATCAAACTGACCACTAATAGAGAAGGAGTCAGAACATTTTTTATATTCTCATGCTTGCTTCTAATTAGCAGTATGTCCTTGGGTAAACCACTTAAAGCTTCTGAGTGTCAATTTCCACATCTGAAAAATAAATGAGTTAGTCTAGAGAATCCCTAAGGTCTTTTAGGCACTGAGATTTTATGAGTCTATGAGTCTTTTTACTGTGTGAATATCATATATTCAGACTTTTGCTAGGCAATATGAGAGAAACAGACACAACATAAGCTAGTTCCTCTCTCAGCAAGGGGTTTTGAGCCTGATATGACTAAATAGCATTGTAATTCATATTTTCATGATGTAATAACATTCTCAATTATATAAGCTCCTTTAAGTATTGTTTCCTGATTTTGTATACTGAAGCAGTTTTAGGTCATTGGATAATATTGGACAAAGCAATGATAATTACCTCTACCAATTCTGAGCTTTTGTTTTTCTTTTACTGATGGGTGCCAGTCCTATTAAAACAGAATCTACACTTCCACATTTCACTGACAAGTGATTACGCTAAATAAAACTTTTTTGACTGACATGTATTTCCCATTACTCAGATTGTCCTTTGTTGACAAAGGAGCCACCCAAAGAGGTTCAGGTCAAAACAGAAAAAAAAAAAAAAAAAAGCCAGGAAGCCCTGTGCTCTTCTGACTATTTAGCAATAACAAGAGGGAGCAATGTGCCTAAGTACCTTCAGTGTGGCTAAAGTCAGCTAATGTCCTATCGTACTACATTAGTCAGCTCATTTGTTGCTGTGGCAGAGAAGATGACTGAAATAAACTTATATTAGGAGTGATTTATTGGGGCTCACAGGTAGATGATCTTAGTCCATAGAAGCAGGAATGCATGGCAGTAGGGCAGGCAGCATGTGACTTCATGACATGGTGGATAAGGAGAGAGTGCTACTGGAACTGCAGGTTCCAGATAGACTCCAAAGCTCTATCTCCGTGGACCTGTTTTCACAAAGCTAGGATCCCACTTCCCAGAATTCCATAGCCTCCATAAACAGTGCCACCAGGGGACCAAATATTCAAACACTTGTCTTTTGGAGGATATTTTAGATTCAAACCATAACCCCCTGCCCCTGGCCTCCAACATCATGGCCATCTCACAATGCAAAATGCATTCAGTCCTACTTAAGAAATTTTCAAAATATTAACAGTCTTAACTGTATTCGAAAGTTCAAGTCCAAAGTCTCCACTGACACTCAAGGCAAACTTAGCTGTAAGCTCCTACAAAACAAAAAACAAGTTGCCATCATCTAATGGCACAGAGTAAGCATTCCCACTCCAAAATGGAGGAATAGGGACAAAGAAAGGAAAGATTGGCCTACAGTAAGACATACAACCCACTGGACAAACAAATCATATGGTTCCATGTCTGGCATCTGGGACATATGTTATCATCTGGCATGTGGCATCATCTGGATTCAAACAGGATTGGACAGCTATGTCCCTATGACCCTCTTCAGCTGGCTCCATTCATTATAATTTCATGTTGCTGTCACACCTAACATTCATGGGGTTCCATTTATACTTAGGCTCCACTCTCAGAGCTTCTATATCAGCCCTTCTGGCACCCTCCACAAGGATCCTGGTCCTGGTACACATTGTCTGGCCTTACAAGCTATCTTCTGGCAGCCTTCATAACCCTTTAACTTTTGTATTCTGCATGCCTGGAAAACCAACATCACATGGATAACACCACAATCTGCTGCAGGCTCTAGTGGTAGCTGAACCCTTTTGGATCATGTCTGTATCTTTGTGTGCCTGGATGAAGAAATAATTTCCTTGGGTAGCCCACTTACAGGAGTAAGTCTGGGAGCCATTTGCTTTTCAGACATTATCGTTTTAAATAAAAGTCTTGAAAAGGGTTTACCATTTTACACCTGGGAACTTTAGATGGGAGGTGTCTGGGTGACTCCTTTTTTTGTTCCAAGCCAACTGTAGAGTTCCAGTACAGAGTTCATGGCTTTTATTTTTCCTCCCCTTATCTCTAACAATTACTGCTTCTTTGCCCTGACCAGGTCTGTCTGCAGCAACCTTAGACAACCTGTGGCATTGTGCTTCTTTAAACTGCACATTTTTCAAATCTTTCTGTTTTCCATTTTTTTTTAAATTATAAATCTGTCTAAAAGCAGCAAGGAATGGCCATTCCATATTCTCAATGTTTTGTCACCCTCTTGTTATTTCCTCCACCAAGTTAGTCCACCCATTGCTTTTAAATTCAGCCTTATTCAAATCTACAGAACATGGACAGATTGTACACTGACTCTTTGCCAGAATGTAACACAAATTGTCTCTAGTCCAACGCCCAATAATGTCCTCATTTTCCTCTGGAACACTGTGAGCCCTGTCCACATTACTATCAGCTGTGGCATTCCGGTCTCCCTTACTCCCATCAGAACCTTCCCTCAAGCTCTGCTTACGGCATTCCAGGGCTTCTCATCCTCACATCTCCAAACCCATCCAAACTCCTCCCACAAAGAAGGACCAGAAGCTTAGGACCACATGGTTAAGTTTCTGTATAGCAATAATCCCATTTTCTCATACCAATTTTCTGTGTTAGTTTGTTCATTGGTTTCTGTGACACAGAAACTTACTAAAAAGCTTATGAGTGGAATGACTTGTTGGGAGGGGGCTCACAGTTAGAGAGTCTTAGTCCACATAGGCAGTATGTGACAGTAGGGCAGGCTAGGGGGCAGGAAGCACATGACCTCATGTCATGGTGGATCAGGAGAGGAGAAAGCAACAAGAACTATAGGTCTGGGGTGAACTCCAAAGGTTGGCTCCAAGGGACCCAATTCTGCAAATCTAGGATTCTATCTCCTAAAGTTCCACAGCCTTTCCAAACAGTAACTCCACCTAGGAATTAAACATTCAAACACATCATTTTGGAGTACAATTTTAAGTCAAATTTTAACATGTACCCTCACTACTATTATTTATTTTCAGTATCTTTCTTCTTTGAACTTCTTAAACCAATGAATACAATGTAATAAAGTGTAAGTGTCCAAAAAAAAAAAAAAAACCTTCCATAAATTCTATTTAATGTACTTGTAAACATTTTTTTCTCTTTGTGGTGCATTTTGAACTTTACAATTGTCCTGAATTTCCTTAGGTCTTCTTTTATGTTAAGAAAGAAAACAGTGATCTGAAATTGAGTTAAATGCATTTTTTCTCTCATAATAATTTGTGGGAGATATTATTGGGGTGGGGCTGAGGTTTAGCTTACTTGGTGGAGTCCTGCTCGGTGCTCTCTGAGGCCCTCAGGTCTATCCCCAGCACTGCAAACACTGGAGAAGGGCACGGAAATCCACTTCTGAAGCAATAGCCAAGCAATCAGCCATTGAAAATGCTATGAGGGTTGCTATGAATTGGATCCAACTGAAAGCACCTAACAACAACACAACAACAACATTGCTGGGTAGAAAATTGCCAGGTAGTGTTCATTGCTACAATTTTCTGCACCAGTACTCAGATCAACTTGTACATTCAAAGTCACAAGAAAACTTGTGATGCAATGCAATATCCCGGGGAACAGATATGCTTATTTTAATGCTTGATGCCTTTACAATTGATCTATTGGGTATATGATCATTTAACTGATCTTTACCAGTAGCAAAATCTTCAAATCCTATGTAGTTGCAGGATGAATTCTTAACTCTGGACTTTATTTATTCTTTAGGGCTAATAAAATCCAGAACAAAAGCACTATGAACCATAAATGGGGTATTTGCTTCACAGTAATTGAACTATGATGACTTGTAGTTAGGTACACTATGTCTTAATTCATATCCAGTTTTGAAAGGGCATGTTTCCATGACATCAGGAAACCCTTGTCTTCCAGGGTAGAGGAGAATGAAATGCTTCATGATTAATGACACTATCTAAATACTGGCACAAAGCTGGCGAGCTATTGCAAAGGAGGCGTGTTTAACTGCATTCTGCCCAACACAACAGCTCATTAAGCAATGTTTTCCCCATTAATGTTTAGTATTAAACACTGAATGAAAGACCAAATATCATACGGAAAAACAAATTGAAAACAGCACAGTAGGGTTTAGGATAGGCAGCCAATAGCCTCCCCTTCATTTGGAAGACAGCTTGCATACCTATTCCAAAGATTAATGAGCAATCAGTTCTAAATTAAACCAAGACCTGCATTTAAATCTTTTTTTTTTACCTCTGTTGAAAGCATGGCTGAGTTACACTAACTGAGATAAAATACAATATTAGCCTTTCCCTGTGTTGTGTAATGTGGTTAGAAACATGAAAGATTGTTTCTGAAACATTTCCTTCAGATTTTTTTATCATTTATTCTCCTGCACAATTTGAAAGGAAATGGGCCATGATGAGGTCGGCAGTTTCTGCCACATGATGCAGAATCTTGCTTTCTGTCAGTCACTCAAAAAACAGTCACTGCTTTGAAGATGGAATAAGAAAACTGCTTTTACGAACATCATAGATTCTATCACAGGTGGCTAACATAGAATTTCAATTTTATAAAAACTATCAGAAGAAACTACCTTTCTGTAAGAGTACTGATACTGTTACAGTTAGTGATAATATGGTACATCAGCATATTTCTGAGACTTCGGGACACTGATAACACCACTAGTTTGTGCTGTGTTGAAACAGTTTATTTAGAGAGAAGCTTGGTTTAATACACTAAGCGACTGGATACTCAAAATGCAAAATTGTTCCAGGAAGAATTCATGGGTTTATATGATTTGCTTTAGAAAAATAAGTAAGTGAATGTTAAATGTTCTAACCACAAAAATGATAATTCTGTGTGAGAATACATATGTTAATAAGCTAGATTTAGTTATTTCATAATGTATATATACTTCTAAATGTCATATACACAATAAATGCATACATTTTTATCTGCCTTTTAAAAAATAAAAACAGAAAAAATCGATATAGAAAACAATAATTCATAAAACACACACATTATTTAGAGATTCTTAATCTTTTTTTTTTTTTTCAGTACTGGTGGTTGAACCCAGGGCCTCATGCTTGCATGCTCTGCAACTGCTATACCACTGAGCTGCACCCCTCAGCCCATTTTTTTACTTTTTGAGACAGGGTCCCCCTATATTACGCAGACTAGAAGTCTCAAATATTCAATTCTCTTGCCTGTGCCTCCCCAGTCGCTGGGATTACAGACATGCACCACCACGCCTGGCTGAGATTTTTTATCTTTAACCACATCTATGAAAGGATTTATATACACACATAGGTTGTTCACATATTATTTTTTGTGTGTGCAAATACATACATTTTTCTTGACCAGATTCCATAGTTTTCATTAAATTGTGCAAGAAAAACTTAATCCTAAACATTAAGGAAATATAACATAAAGCATTGAGTTATGCCTTGGCTATACTTTAAAAATTACCTAGAGAGCTTTAAAAATATCAATATAAAAAACTCTCCCAAATTGAATGGAATCACATTACCAAAGGGTAGGATCAAGGTGTGTGTTTTTTAAATGGCTCAGATCTTAGTATAACATATGACAAGGAACAAAAATAAGTGGCACGAACCCAACGGTTATGGAGTCATATGGAAAAGGATAGTCTGATATAACACATGATCTCCTGGGAGAAGTTTGACTAAGACTTCAAAGTAAGTATTGCATAGCTTTTACTATTGTGATAAAGTGACTCCAAAATTGAATAAGAAGGACAATTACATCTACTTTTTAGAAACACAGCAATTACATAACTTACATATAGATATAAGAGTTTGAATAGGCCCCTAATATGATATTTGTGTCCAAATATTTGGACTTGAAAATGTGACCTTATTTGGGAAAAAAAGTCTCTGAAGATGTAACTAAATTAAGGACCCTGAGATGAGATCATCATGGCTTACCTGAGTGGGATTTAAATACAATTCAAATATCTTTATGAAGGATGCCCAGCAGAGACAAATAGAAGAGGAAGCTATGGGACCACGGAGGCAGAAAGTACAGTGATGCTAGCCAAGGAACATGTACTGTCAACAGAAGCTACTAGAATCAAGAAGAAGAATCTCTCAAAAAATTAGGTCAGCGCCTGACCAGCATCTTGATTTCAGATCTGTGGCTCCCAGATGTAGGAAAGAATATTATATTGTTATTTGACTAGTGGTGGTTGCTATTGTTAGGTGATCTCTCCAGTCAGAATCCGACTCATAGTGACCTTACATACAACAGGTGAAACACTATCATAAGTACTTCTCTGTTATTCATAGGGTTTTCAAAGGCAGACTGATTTTTGGGAGTGTGTTGCTGGTCCTTCTCCCAAGTCCACAGTACATGGTGCTCGCTCCCTGGCAGTCTCCTACCCAAGTACTAACCAGGCCTGACCATGCTTAGCTTCCAAGACCTAAGGGTAGCAAACGCCACGTAGTATGGCAGCAGGCTTGATTAGTGGTAGGCAGAATAATATAACATCATCACCCTGTCTTGAAATCACACTTTCTGAATATAGCACACTGTGATTCTCTTACATGTAGAATTTTTCTTTCAAATGGCCTTTGAGAAGTCACAGTGATTTGTTGAAGGACTAATCACCAGTATTCTCTAAAGTTAACTCATTCTCTCATTTGCCTTTCTTGTATCATTGCCATTCTTCCACCAGCATTCTCCTCCTCCATTTTCATTATCATCATGTGATAATTTACAATTACATATACATTCTGCCACCATATCATACATACACACAGAGACACACCCACAGACACAGACACAAGACACACACATACACACACACATATATGTATATAAAACTATTTTAATCCTTGGAGTGATTCTGTAAAATAGGCACTATCCTTTCTACTATTTTATAGATGAAGAACTAAAAAACTTAAATAACTTGACCAAAGTTGAGGTAAGGAAAGAGGGATGATATAATGAAATAAATAAACTGCCCAATGGTGATATTGTTACCGAAAGTGATAATAATTCATTTGTTCAAGATTTTGTCATTCATCTAAGTTCATAGTTCTTTCCCCAAACTAGGATTCAGATGAGCTTAATATGTGTATACAAACAATATTACATGCACGGTGATTTAATAGAAAAATATTTTGTAGGACTAGGGGGATAGAGTCATTGAAGAGGCAAAATGAGAGGTGGGAAGAGATGAAATAAGGATGATTTTAAAAATATTACTATTATCATTACCATTTAAAAATAATTGGATCAGCCAATTCCCTAGTCAGGGAATATGACTGTAATCCCACTAACTGGAAGGGCTGAGACAGGAAGTTCATGAGTTTGAGCCCAGAGGCAGCCTGTGCAACTTCTTCTCAAAAGAAAATACTAAAAAGGGGCTGAGGATGAAGATCAGTAGTAGAGCAGTTGCCGAGCATGCACAATGGTAGTATCAAGAGAATCACTCTCAGACTGAACTTTCTTTATAGACACAAGGGAAAAAGAATTATGCATATAAGAAAAAAGAAAAAATTGTTATTTTTATAAGCTTAAACTTTGAAAGATATTTGGACATAAAATAATGCACCTAACATTTAGCAAGTTTTGAATTGTGTGTGTGTGTGTGTGTGTGTTTGTGTGTGTGTTTGTGTAAACAATTTCAATCTCTACAAATAAAGCCTTCATTGATACTCAGGAAATCAAGGTCAGCATAGTTCATCATGAAGTGATGCTAAATAATGATTAATGTGTTTGGTTATTCAGACTGCAGGTGAAGAAGTGAGGAAAAGAAAGTAAACAAGTAGTACTAATGGGCTTTAATGAACTCATGTTTTCTATTGTCAAGGCAAGCTTTTAAATTTCTTTACCACAATCTGTTTATAAGAATTCTTCAGTTAAGATCAAATAATTGAAAGTAATAAAACATTTGAAAGTATTTTATGTATAATAAATCTCCATTTTTAAAAATCATGCAAAATAATTTTCATTTGATATGAATTCAGTTTGTGTTAAAAGCATCAATTTTTTTCTTATTACTCTTCCTTTTGTGTACATCTTTATTTTTCCATGGAAGACTAGCATTTTGTTTTTGTGAAATAGTGTATCTGAACTTTTCTAGGAAATTCCGGAACAAGTAATCAGCATCCTTTCTGTCCAAGAAATTCTAGAAACAAAAGCATAAATAGACAAAGGAGACTACATCAAATTTAAAAGCCTGTGAACAGAGAAATAAACAATCAAAAGTAAAGAGATAATCTACAGAATGGGGGATGATACTTGCCAATTACTCACTTGACAAAGAATTAATATTTAAAATATATAAAAACTCAAAAAATTTAACAACAAAAAAACTCCCAATTAAAAATGAGCAAATGGCTGGGTGCAGTGGCATCTGCCTG
The DNA here is from genome assembly GCA_007922755.1 of Pedetes capensis. Classification (NCBI taxonomy): domain Eukaryota; kingdom Metazoa; phylum Chordata; class Mammalia; order Rodentia; family Pedetidae; genus Pedetes; species Pedetes capensis. Next base: position 12,475 of record VMDO01009311.1, on the reverse strand, counting down.
TGGTCTCAGAGATGCAGGAGGTGGAGGCAGGATGATCACAAGTTTGAGGCCAGAGTCAGCCTGTGTAACTTTGCAAGACCTTGTCTAAAGATAAAATATTTAAAAAGGGTCTGGGGTGCAGTTCAGTGGTAGAGTACTTGCAAAGTGTATGCTAAGCCCTGGGTTCAGTTCCCCAGTGCAAAAAAAAAAAAAAAAAAGAAAGAAAGAAGGAAAGAAAGAAAGAAGGAAAGAAAGAAAGAAAGAAAGAAAGAAAGAAAGAAGAAAAGAAAAAGAAAAAGAAAAACATGGAGCAAATGATCTAAATAGACAATTCCCCAAAGGAGACATGTGAATTACAAACAATCATATGAAAATACTTAATATCATTAAACATCAGGAAAATGCAAATCAAAACTATGACATTTCATCTTAGTCCAACTAGAATGGCTATTATCAAAAAACAAAACATTACAAATGCTGGTGACAATGTGGAGAAAAAGTAACTCTCTTACACTGTTGGTGGGGATGTAAATTAGTATAGACATAATGGAGAACAATATGGAGGCTCCTCTCTAAACTAAAAATCGATCTACTATATGACCTAGCTATACCACTCTTGCCTTCAGCCATAGCCCTGTGGCATCTGATCCCATCAGATCTCGGAAGCTAAGCAGGGTCGGGCCTGGTTAGTACCTGGATGGGAGACCGCCTGGGAACACCAGAAACTGTAGGCTTGGGAGAAGGACCTGGCAACCCCCTCCCAAAAATCAATCTGCCATTGCAAACCCTATGAACAGCAGAGAAGCACTGACAATAGTGTTTCCTCTGTTGTACAGAGGGTCGCTATGAGTTGGATACCGACTCAACAGCACCTAACAACAACAACAACAACATACCACTCCTGGGTACACATCCAAAGGAAATGAAATCAGCATACAAAAAAGATGACTGTGTGCTCATGTTTATTCACAATCACACTATTTATGATAGCTAAGATAGCCTGCAGCCGTAGCCCCGTGGCATCCGATCTCGGAAGCTAAGCAGGGTCAGGCCGGGTTAGTACCTGGATGGGAGACCGCCTGGGAACAGCAGGTGCTGTAGGCTTGGGAGACGGACCTGGTAACCCCCTCCCTAAAATGAATCTGCCATTGAAAACCCTATGCACAGCAGAGAAGCACTGACAATAGTGTTTCCCCTCTTATACAGCAGGTCCTATGAGTCGGATACCGACGGCACCTAACAACAACAACAACAACAACAACAACAACAACAACAACAACAAGATATGGAATCAGCCTAGATGCCCAACAAGGGGTGAATGGATAAAGAAAACGGAAACATACACAATGGAAAACTATTCAGCCATAAAGATGAATGAAGTCCTGTCATTTGAAGCAATTTGGATGAAACTAGAGGTCTTTAAGTGAAATAAGCCAGATACACACACACACACAAAACAAAGAAACAAACAAATGAACAAAGCAAGTACTGTCTGTATGTTCTTTCCCAAATGGGGGGAAGCTTTAAAACATATAGCTTAGTATAAAGTAGTGATTACTAGAGTTTGGGAAGCATGCTGGGGAGAAGAAGGAGCAGATAAAGGGTGGCAGGCTACATTTGATCAATCATCCTATATTCATTTGTTGAAATACCACACTGAGTACCAGTAAAGAGTACCCTGTAATTTATACAAATTAAGCAAAAATAAAAATATGCTTTTAAAGAAATTCTAAAGAAAGTAGTAGTAAATTTAATAAATTTCATGGCCTGTTTCAAAGTCTCTTCTGTTCAGCTACCAGGGACTGTTAATGGAAATATTATAATTTGGACTCACAAAAGAGCATTGAAAAATCCTAAAATACAGAACTGTTAAAAGAGAACCCGAAGAGAGCGGAAGAGAAGGAAAAGTGATTAGCGCCTCTCTACCTCCCCAAATGCTGACTCAGCCTCCAGTGAGAGATGCAGAAAGACAAAAGGAGTCAAACCAACTTTCTTGTAAATCAAATACAAGCCAATATGTTGCAGTTTAAAATAAAGAATATTATTTTTAACTTAAAATGTGTAAGCTACCTCTAATATCTTGAAAGCATGGTTTTGCTCCTGTGTTAACACATCTTTCAGGTTGAGAGGAGATTTCTACTTTAAATCTTGAGTGAGTGTGTGTGTGTGTGTGTGTGTGTGTGTGTGCTCTTGCAGGCCTGAGGAGAAAATTCTCAGACTCTCACAGATTGATGTAACTCTCACTTTGAGGTTCTACCCTCAGCTGACTTCTCCTCAGAATTACTAGGCAATGTATTTAGTACTGTCTTTTAACTCTCATTTCCCTTCTCTGCAATGGCTATTTAAAAACTCTCCCACTGTCTTTAACCCTGATCTCCATCATTTTCCTTCCAACTTTTCAAAGGGCGTACCATTTCTTGGAAAGATGTCATCAGGAAAGACGTCCCCAAACATTGCCACCACTTTACAATCTCCCTGACTTCCTCCTTACCCTTTCTGCTTTCCTCCGTTTAAAATTAACATTGGCCAGACTCTTGTCAGTTTCAGCCCCCATCATGCTTCCTGAGTCCAGTTTGCTTTTCTCTTCACAGGAACTTGTTGTTGTTGTCAGGTGCCGTCAAGTCAGTATCCGACTCATAGCGACCCTCTGTGCAACAGGGGAAACGCTATTGTCAGTGCTTCTCTGCTGTTCATAGGGTTTGCAATGGCAGATTGATTTTTGGGAGGGGGTTGCCAGGTCCTTCTCCCAAACCTAAGCTTCTGGTATTCCCAGGCGGTCTCCCATCCAGGTACTAACCAGGCCCAACCCTGCTTAGCTTCCGAGATCTGACGGGATCGGATGCCACTGGGCTACAGCTGCAGGCTTCACAGGAACTAAATAGCATCAATTATGACTCTTTTACTCAGTGTTCAATGTTCCCTCCTTTTCTCGCACTTTCCCTTCAGCATCTACATTTGTCCAAATTGTGTTTTTTTAATTTATTTTTTCTTGATTAAAACAAAGCAAAAACAAGGCAAAGGAAAGGAAAACAAAAATCTTTTTTTAGCCCACTCACTCATTCTTGCTTTAAGCCAAATTTCTTTAAAGCATTAAACATCTCTGACTGTTTACCCCTCTTTTAAGTCTCAAGCTGTTATAATTTGGTTTCTGCCCACAACATGCAATCCAATACCCTTCAGACATTTTATATATATCCTCCAATGATACTTCAAAATTAGCATGCTCCAAATGGCACTTGTCATCTTCTCTCGCAAATGCCATAGTTTTAAACTATGTGCTGTTATGCCGTTATTCCATTTTCCTTCTCTCTTTTCTTTTCTTTTCCTTCCTTCCTTCCTTCCTTCCTTTCTTCCTTCCCCCCTCCCTCCCTCCCTTTCTTCCTTCTTTCTCTCTCTCTCTCTTTCTTTTTCTTTCTTTCTTTCTTTTTCTTTTCTTTTGTAGTCTTAGACAGTTGAACCACCCAGGGCTTCTTGCTAGGCAAGTGCTCTACTACTGATACTCTCCAAGCCTCTATATTTTTATTTTGAAACAGAGTCTTGCTAAGGTGATCTGCCTGGCAGACCTTGAACTCGCCATCTTCCTGTCTCAGTTTCCGAAGTTGCTGTGATTACAAGAATGTACCAAGGTGCCAATCCTTGTTCTGTTATTTTGAGTCCTGTCCCTCAATCCATACAACTTAATCCCTAAATATTAGCTCTTAAACAGTACTTAACCCTTCCCATTTATTTATATGTCCAGTGTACAGCTTTTTCCCTTCAATGTGTTTTCTACACTGTTCAATCAGGTATTGGTCTGATTCCCCCACAAGAAGGGGTTATAACCACATTTACTCTTCACTATTCTCTTAGTGTTGAGTATCAGGCATAGACATATTTGGTGCTCAGTAAAAATAAATAATAGTTGTATGTAAAGCTAATTCTCCATTTCAAAGAAGGGAGAGAGCTTCTAACAACTGGAGTCTTTCTACTGTAAGCATTTTAGAGAAGGAATAATGCTATTTATTTTAATTATGAACTGAGTGAGCACAAAGGAAGAACACCTGAGGTTTGAGTTACAAATTCTGGGTAAAGTGACTGTGATCCTGTGGTGCTAATAAAAGATGAAAATAAGAGTACCGTGTCTTGTGCAAATATTTTGATTAATAGCTTTGTCAGAATGAAGATTCCCCAGAAGAGGAAAGTCTGTAAAGTTCAAAGTTCAGAAGTTTTGCTGAGCTAAAATGCCTAAAATCATGACACACTTAAGTTTCATATATCATATTTACTTCTGCAATGCTTTGTGCTCCCTCAGTGTGCACTTGTTCTCTCTCTCTCTCTTTCTCTCTCTCTCTCACATACACATACACACACACACACAGCTTCACATTTTTTTCTAGGTCACAAATATTTGTTGATTCACTGTGATGTGTCCTTTTATTTTATGGGAACTTTGAGATGAGTTCTCACTGCATCAAGAGTGACTTTGGAAGACACTTTTAATCACCTGGTTTTGCTCTGCTAGAGTAACAAACACCTGAAACATAGTAACATCAAATTTAGCATCATTAGAATTTCAAATCAGCCATTTTCTCAACAAGAGTATCTAAAAGTGACCTAAATTTAAATGTTTTTAAAACAAGCCCTCTTTAAACAAGTACACCTTATTTTTGGATCACTTATAAATGGTAAACCTACGCTATTATCTTTGGTGTAAGCAAAAAGGCATACAAGTACTGCGAGTATATTACTAAATTCATACAACTGCCATAGTGATGGAAACGGCCTTTCTATGCTTGGTTGAGCTAAATGTGAGCAGGCAGACTGTGAAGTGACTATGAGATTTGAATATGAATGTCCTTCAGATACCCTCAGTCCTAGGCATGCTTTGTGTCCAGACACTAAAGCTACCTAGTACTGATCTGCCACAACACATTTTCAGAAAACTGAGTTTACGGGATGCTTCTTGGAGGAAATTCTTCTATATATCAAACCTGTGTGTTTTCACTTTCAGCCACCTTTGTATCTCGTAACCATTCCCAAATTACAGCACATAAGTGTTAGGGTGAAATATGACTCGTCACTTTGTCTTATTTAAGTACTCAAAAGAAAAAGGAAGAAGAAAAACTCCCATCCAGCAAATGTTTTCACATCATTTTTCTTTAAAAGATAGAAAAATCTTATCTCCTTTCAAATTTAACATTTTGTGTATATTCTATAAATCCTCCCTACTACTGTGTCCTACAGATTTTCTCTGCACTATTTGTGCCCCTCTTGTAATTTATATATGAGGTGATACCACTAAGGTTTTATTTGAACATATTTCCGATACTCCAAAGAGGAAAGTTCAGTTTCCTTTACATTTTGATTTTTAAACTAGATAGTCGATTGTGCTAATAAGCATCCATATGGCTGAAGCTATATAAGGAGAACTACTCACCTTTTTATATTTTCAAAATATACTTTGAAATTAGAGGCCCAAATATGTAAGGAAACAAATGTGAATCATATAGTTCAAATAGCTGAAAGAAAGGATTTTGAATGTTCTCATCACAAAAAAGATAAATATCCAAAATGATGAACAACTTCAATATCCTTAGCTGATTAATATACAATGTAACAATGCACCAAAACATCTCACTTTACTCCAAAAAATATACAACTCATGTCTGGCAATAAAAGAATTCAAAAAGAAAGTATAAGAGAATAGATTTATTTGTTAAATAAAATTATCAGGTAAAAATCATGCTTTGATCACTCATGTGTACACTGTTGTTGTTATTACATGCCATCCAGTTGGGTCGGACTCACAGCTGCTCTATGTACAACAGAACAAAACATTCCTCAACACTGTGCCACATCAGCACTGTGTTAGTGCTTTACTGCTATTCATAGGGTTTTGCATGGCTGATTATTTCAGGATTCTTTTGGGAGTGGGCTGCCATGTCTTTCTCCCATTTTTGCAGTGCTGGGGATCGAACCCAGGGTCTCGAAGTGGACAGAACCGTACTCTACCAACTGATCTAAACCCCAGCCCATTCAACTGTACATAGACAACTGTGTTTCCAAACAAATATTAAGATAAATTGAATTAAAGTAATTCTCAGAGTGTTTTATTGTAACAGTCTCTAAAATGAAAAGGCAGAAGACGTTATTACAGAAAAAAATTCTATAAATAACAAATAATATACAGCTTAAAGAAAGGGCAATGACCCTGAAGGAATAGCTTTTATTCTTTCTATCCTTTAAGTTCACATCTCTCAGATGACAGGAATGAGAAATACAGAAAGAGAAATGGCAAAGGAAGTGAAAGTGTTGTCCCCATGAAGCTCGCCTGATAATTTCTGTGAGATACACCCCTGCTTTGTTATGTTGGGCAATGAAAACTCTCAGCAGTGCCCTTCACAGGGGAGTCTTCCATTACTAACTTGGCATTCCTCCTCAGCAACACAAGGTCGCTCAATTATCCTCTCTTCAGATGCCAGCCCCACAGAAGGAAACTACTCTACTGAGGAAGCTCCTAGTGACAGTGCAATTGTACAAACAGAAACAAAGTACTGGCATCTTGCTAAAATGTGTTCTCCCAAGCAACTGAAGTGTAATTTTCAGCTGTATAATATCAACTACTAAACTACACATAAAATGTGACCACCTAGTTAAAAAAAAAAAGATCTTCCTTTATTGTAAGCCAGTGATGCCTTTTATATTACTGAATGAAATATTATTTAAGTGGGAGTAACCTATCCATGAACAAGGAAAATCCATTTAGAAAAAAAGAATTACCTTAGCACAGAAATTTCTGCCAAAATTCTCCAAAAAAAGTTAGGCAGGGGTATCATGAAAAGGTCTCTTTTTCAATTTTAAAAAGCAAAACTATATTGGTATTCATAATTTATAACAGCTTTTAAATTTCTTACTAAAATTTAAAAACTCACATTTTTCCTGAATTTGTCTTAATTGATACATTATTCTACTACTTACTTATCTAAGTTTGTAAGACAGAGATTTGTTTTTAAACAACCACAAATTCTGCTAATTTTCAAGGTAGTTCCAAATTCATTTAGAAAACCACTGTTAAACTTTGAGTGACACTCTTCCCCCTCTTCTCTAGTAGACTTAAGGGGATTGATTGCCTCCACAGTGAAATAGAGTATCTCCTTTAATCTTCTCTAACTGCTGTTGACCTATCTCTGCCATTCCTTCCCAAGTATATAATAAATCAAGTGCATTTTACATGAAAAATGAAGTAATTACTCAGTGAATCCAATGGCTAATTGCACATAGAGGCCTCTGGGAAATAAGGGACAAGTCAGTGTCAGATTTCAAAAGGCAGAAAGAAAGTTGAAAGTAATAATTCTCAAATACTGATGGGCTTGAAAAGGACTTGAAATGCACCCTTTCTTCAGATACAAACTGATTCCCATTTAAGGGAATTTGAAAATTCTAGCTGTACATCCCATCTTTACACCAGTAATAGTATTGACCACTGAGAAAATAAAACCTACTGCACTATAGTGAACTCCTTTAGGGGAAACAGTGAAGCTGCTTATTATTACTATTTGTATGAAGTTTTTTGAACAAAAAGATCTGTGTCCCTTTACTATTTATTTCTATATCAAATTCTTTTCAATGACTAATAACTACACTGTTTATTTTTTGTTGTTGTGAGGTGTCCTCGAGTTGGTATCCAACTTATAGCGACCCTCATAGGGTTTTCAATGGCTGACTGTTTCGGGATTGCCTTGGGAGTAGATTGCCAGGTCCTGCTCCCATTTTTGCAGTGCTGGGAATTGAACTTGGGACCTCAGAGACTGCAGCGCAGCGCTCTACCAACTGAGCTAAATCCCAGCCCTACACTGTTTATTTAGATGTTATGAAATCTGATTGTGTCTGGAACGTTGAATAAATCCATACTGGAACTAAATATTATGTAATTTCTTATAATTTGAAGACATTTTCAAGTTTTTATTTATTTTTTCTGTTGGCAAAAATGTTGGATAAACTGGTTTGCTTGGGGTTTTTTCCTTCTTATATTTCTTTTACAGAGTAGGTAGTATGTATCTGTGATGTAAAATCATATTAAATATTACAGTTATATAATAAAGGTATAAGGCAAAATGTTCTTCATACATATCAATACCACATGAACACAAGATAGTGTTACACATTGGAAAAAAAGTTGTATCACCAAAAAAGAAGAAAAAAAAGCCTTAACTTTTTTCAGCGGAAAAAAATCTTCATTTTCCAGGAATTTAGTGGGTCACACTTTTAAGGCTGAGCTACGCCTGCAGCTGTAGCCCTGTGGCATTCGATCCCGTCAGATCTTAGAAGCTAAGCAGGGTCGGGCCTGGTTAGTACCTGGATGGGAGACCAGCTGGGAACACCAGAAGCTGTAGGCTTGGGAAAAGGACCTGGCAACCCCCTCCCAAAAATCAATCTTCCATTGCAAACCCTATGAACAGCAGAGAAGCACTGACAGTAGTGTTTCCCCTGTTGTACAGAGGGTTGCTATGAGTCGGATACCGACTTGACGGCACCTAACAACAACAACAACAACAATCGTAAGCAAACACACCTTACATAACAAATCATGAACACGCACATACACATGTATCTCCTTCCCTACATAAGTACCTATGTTATATCAATAATTTATAATGTAAATCACTATTACTAAAGTTTATTAAGTAATAACTACTCTGCTTACAATTTCAAACTTAAGAGCAAGTTTTAATTTTTTTTTAAGCTTCTGCTATTTCCTTCTGTTATGACCCAGGATTTTTGAAGGTCTTTTTGTCTATGGAGAAGAATTATTAATACTGTCAGAGCAGGAGAAGATATGTGTTTGTGGCAAGGACTCCCAATGGCCAACCTTTCAGACTTCATTATTTTTAGACAGTGTATGGCTTATCTCTTGAAACTATCTCAAATGAGATGAAAACTTAATGCTGACTTAAGAAAATTGTACTTCCCTGTCACTGCTGTGCTTCAAGTACTAGATATAATTTGTTGAGGTAAATTATTTCCATAGTTATACCTCTACTTTTGAGACTCTTATCGCTGTATCATCTATTAAGTGTCTGTGGTTTATTTTCTCTTCACTGAACTATAGTATAAAAAACAAAAACAAGAAAAGGTCTCCAGTTCTTCATCAATCTTGTATCACAACAAATGCTATGTTTAAGGTAATCTTTCATATTCATTAGTAATGCCTATTTCCATGTTCCTGCTGACCCAAAGAAAATATTAAACATATCATCAGTACAAACAATGCAGTTCTCCCTTTCTTTTCACCAGCAAGTAAGATGCAAGGAAATAGGATGTTTAAGTAGCCTGGAATGCAGGCAGCCCTACAACTCTGAAGAGTTTCTTTTGGAGAACACTGCCTTCGGGAATATGTTGTTAATCTCTTTTTAAAAGTCTTTTCAATCCTTTGTGTGAAAGTCACAAACTTTTATCACTGATTTTCTCCTATTTCCTCAGGCCAGGCAATGATGCCCCATGTTATAGAGTCTGTGTGGATTTTGTTTGTTTTTCTTGTTTGGGGAAAAGAAAACCCTCCCCTGTTTTCCCTCATGCTTATTATCATGATAGCACTGCAGTGCCTAACAAAAGGGATTTAAAAAATAACTTCAAACATTAATAATTGTTAGCAGTGAAAAGAAAAAAAAACTTTTGTTTTAAACTTTTTTTTTTTTTATCTTTGATTCCTTTCCTTTCCTACTTTCTTGGTAATATTGTTTCTATCAGACTGAGGGTGTGATAAGACCACTGGTTTAAAGAACAAAGAGAAATGAGAACCTGCAGATAATAGATAGCTCTGCCTTGCATTTATTTCGAGACTAGAAGGATGCATCACTTTAACTGCTATCAAATACAAGAAAACAACACTTTTTATCACTACTTAATCTCAGTGGATGGCCATGATGGTACTCATTAAAAGTTATATATGGAAAGCTGATTAAAAATCAGTGTTTTCAATATGGCAGTTGAAAGTACTGTTACCAATATCAAGGCATAATGTTATAAGAAAAGGATAGGATACTCTGAAAGTCCCAAGAATCATTCTTCTTGTTATGGTATACATTGTTTTCATTCATTTGCGATTTTTTTACTATGAAGAATCGATACTAAAGAATGAAGCGTCTCATATAAATTTTAATGGCTCTTCTAAAAAACATTAACTATACTTTGAATTATGCTTTAGATTATCCGGGGCTGTTGTTTCAATCTCTAAACATGTAAAATATAAGAGAGCTCCTGGAAAAGAAGTGAAAAAAACTGATTTGAGGATTTAAATAATGCTCCTTTTTTCAATGTTGTCTATTCTCTGAGGACTTGGGTTTAATCCTCAGCAAAGCCAAAGCGGGAGGAGGATGTAGCAATCCTCTCCCAAAGCAATCTGGAAACAATCAGTCTTTGAAAACCTTATGAGGGTCACCATGAGTCTGACCTGACTCAATGGCACTTAACAACGGCAACATACATTTCTAATTGCTCTGTTCCTTGCATTCTAAGATATATTACTTGCACTTAATTTATAAGCTGGAAATCCTTCAGCCAAATCTATCATGCTTAAGTATTCCCAAGAAATCAGTTTGTTTGCTGTTTTGTTAGGTGCCCTGGAGTCAGGTCAGACTCTAGTAACCTATGTACAACAGAAGGAAACATGACCTGAAACCATGCCATGCCAGGCACTATTGTCAGTGCTTCTCTGCTATACATACGGTTTCCATAGCTGATTGTTTAGGGAGTGGGCTGCTAGGTCCTTCATCCAAGCCTACAGCACCCACTATTCCCATGTAGTCTCTCATGCAAGTGCTAACCAGGTCCGACCCTGCTTAGCTTCTGAGATCTGATGGGATCTGATGCCAGGGTGGTATGAGTGCAGGCATAAAACCAGTTACTACACAATTTGTCCGAAAAAGGATTTCAAAATACTTGCAAATAGATCAATGTGTTTTAATATTTAAGACATTTTAAGTGAGCTGCAGAGAGGCAAATATTATATGTTCACCAAATTTCTTAGCAATGAACTGAATCATTATTTTAAAGAATTCATAAACATTTGATCGATTTTACTTTCTACTTGCTTACTTCCATGTCACAAAAGCCCCTCTCCTTGGTTTTCCCTCTTCTTCCAATCTGTTATTATCACTTGACTATTACTACACTTTTGGCTGAGTATTACACTATTTAAAGCTAAGCCATAATATTAGAACTCATTATAATTGTTAAGAAATGGTTTAACCAAGAATAAATTCTAGTAGTTTAAAAAGTTCCATGACTTAAACCATCTATGAAGTTAAAGGTTACCTTATGGTTGAAGCAGCACAGATTGTGTGGGCTGAGAAAGCCACTTGTATGCTCGTGTTCAGCACAACTCTGGCAGTTCAGTGCTGCTGGGATTCAGGGTTTCTGGGCTGGTGTTATTTCTGGCAAAGAAGCATAAACCTAGGACCTTCACTTGAAGTGGTAGAGAAAGGGCACCAGCTGTTTCCAGATAATCATGGGTATGTTCCAGACTATTAATCTATTCCTTTATAGAATTTTAACTCCTTTCCTATTTTCTCATAATTAAATGGCTGCACTTCTTTCTACATCTGGTGGTTTATACATTATTATGTATTAAGGATGTGTAAAAATAGAAAGCAAAAAAGTATGTGGGTACTCATAAATTAAGAATCAAATATGCTTGTTATTTCCAGAGAATTAAAAAAATCAGTCTTTCCTGAAACCTAAGATTCATTTTAAGTTAGATCCTAAGACATTAGTCAGTGATTCTACACGTAGATTGTCAACTTCTACCTGGTCAGCAGAAGAGATAGGGTGTGATGGTTGTCTAAAAAGAACAACAATTTGTTCAAAGAAAAACTATACTTGAGCTGAGTGCCATCATACATACCTGCAATCCCACCAACTCAGGACTGTGAGGCAGGAGAATCACAAGTGTGAAGTTAGAGGCAGCCAATGCAACTTAAAAGACCCTGACACAATATTTAAAAAATTTAAAAGGGACTGGAGATTAGACTTAGTAATGGAGCACTTGCCCAGCATGCATGAAGTTTTATTTTCAGCTACCTAGTACTTCAAGAGAAAAAAGAAAATTATTGAAAACATCATGGTGAGCTTAATTTCTTTTATATCCATATGTACATTTGTTTACTTGAAATTTTGAAAGTACAAACAGAAAAGTAATTCCAGAGAGAGAAGGTTATGGAAAATGTTGTTTTCTATATTTATATGTTTGTGATGTTTGATTCTTTTCCTTCATTGTAGTTTTCATGTCCAAAATCTATGCGCTTTTTAATAAAATAGAAAGTTTTTTAAGTATATGAAAATTATGAGAAGTAAATGATTCAATGGTTTGATGATTCAACTGAACATGAAATAAAAGATGACCACTGAGTTGAATTAAGTTATAAAATATTTTCTGAGTGATAAAATATATTTTGTCTTTAAATTGGCTCTACAGAGAGATTTATAGGTTCCATGTAGACCATTAAGTTCTAAGGTCTAT
>VMDO01009310.1:17706-78199 GCA_007922755.1 Pedetes capensis | reverse complement strand
AAAGAATTGATGCTTTTGAATTGTGGTGCTGGAGACGTCTATTGAATATACCATGGACTGCCAAAAGAACCAACAGATCTGTCCTAGAAGAGGTACAACCAGAGTGCTCCTTGGAAGCAAAAATGGCCAAACTGCGTCTTACATATTTCGGACATGTAGTCAGGAGAGAACAATCCCTGGAGAAGGACATCATGTTTGGTAGAGTGGCAGGTCAACGGAAAAGAGGAAAACCCTCCACCAGATGGATTGACACAGTGTCTGCAACAATGGGCTTAAACATAAATAAGATGGTTTGCCTGGCACAGAATCGGCAAGTGTTTCGATCTGCTGTACATAGGGTCACTATGAGTCGGACTCGACTCGACGGCACCTAACAACAACAACAACAAGGCAGCAAGGCATTCAAGAAACAACTGGGGAAGAGTTGCCTTCTCAAAGTAGAGTTTACCTTAATGATAGGAGTGAGGGAAAACCCCAGGGATCTTTTGCTGATGTGACATGACTTGAAATGAGAAGAAACATAGTGACTGCAACATTGGGCTCAAACTTAAAAGGTTGTTTGCATGGCACAGTGTTAAGTGTTCAGTTCTGTTGTACATAGAGTTGCTATGAGTCAGAACCAACTCGATGGCACCCAACAACAACAACAACTTGATGGATTGCGGGTTGCCCCTCCCTTCAGCCAGGACTGGGCTAGCTCTTCTTCTCTGACCAGAATCGGGACCCCACTCTGGGGGGACTGGTGAGTGCTACAGAATCAAAGGATGGCTTTGGAATACCTTTAGATTAGATTTTATTACACAGCTTCTGTAAAGAAATAAGTGCTACAGCTCATACAGTTCTCAAGCCCACCCTTCAGCATGGTGGAAGTGACACAGCTCAGGCTTCAGCAGCGCCCAGAGCCCTCCAGATGTCTTCTGCAAAGGCCAGCTTCTTCTCCGCTGTCAGTCTTCTTCCTCTTCTGTCTGATAATCTCCCTCTTGGTCCGGCGATTGGAATGGCCTCTGTGATGGCAGGCAATCTTCTCCCTTGATCTGGTGGTCTTCGGTGGAGTGGCAGAGCCATAACTGATGGTCGATGGAATTGATGATCTGCGGTGGTATGACCACAACATGCAGAGTGGCGAGTGGGCTCTGCTTATATACCTTTTGGGAAATCGTTCTAACTGCCACTGACTGGTCAGTATCCAATCATGTAGCAGCGTGAGAAACTGGGCACAACCAATTAGGAGTGATATTCAAATATAGGGTGAATATAGGATGTCACCTTCTGGCCAATCAGGGGAAGATCCTTAATTACCAATCGGGGGACAAGATGATGATCGGATATAGCCAGTTAGATTACAGGAGGTCCAAATGGGAAGGCGCCGTCTTAGCTCACTGGTCGCCCAGAGAGACCCAGATGTGGGACAAGGGTCACTGGGAGTCATCTTGCCCTCGAGGGTAGATGTTAGTTCTCTAGGTAGGCTAGATAGGTCCCTATGATAGTAATCCTATCTAGTATCCCAACATCTCCAGCCCTGGAGGATAGATGTCAGTTCTCCAGGCAGGCTAGATAGACCCGGATAACAGTGGTCCTATCTAGGATGCTGACAATGGATTATTCCCTTTATTAATATGTAATATCCTCCTTTAAAACATTATGGTACATATACACAATGGAATACTACTCAGCAATTAAAAAAAATGAAATAATGTCATTTGCAGCAAAATGGATGGAATTAGAGAAAATTATCTTACAGGAACGAACAAAAGCCTAGGAAGGGAAATACCATATATTCTCACTCATACGTGGGAGCTGAACAAAACTTAAAACAAGGAAAAAATCCTATATATAAGTTGTAACATAATAAAAAGTTCATATAAACTTAGCTTAGAAGGGATAATTTAAGGAGTGGAAAGGAGGAGGGAGGGATCTAGCAAAAGGAAGCAATGATGGGAGAAGATGAGAGAGGGAGGAGGGCCAATGAGGAGGGAGGAAGAGGGGAGAGGTCAACCTCAATGTAAACAGCTCAACTTTATTAGTATGGGAAATAATAATAATACCAGTAATACCAAAGGCTGGCAATAATGCATATGGACTAGATCACTCATGTAATACTGCTGAGAATGTAGAAAGATCACTATAGAAAAAAGTTTAGACTTAAATAAAAATTGGGATGCACATATGTAGATAAATATTGCCACAAAAAGAATACAAGTAGAAAGGAGATCATTGGTGAGGGGATGGGCATGGGGGAAGGGTCACGAGAGGGTAAGGGGGAGGTTATGTGAACAATGTACAATGAAATGCATATATGGAAATGTCACAATGGAATACATGTCAGAATGATAGCCATTAAAAATTTCCAATAAAAAATATATAGTATCATTCTTTGTCTTTTCTCACTAACTTTAGCTTGAAGTCTACCTTGTCTGATATAAGGGTGACTATTCCTGCTTTTTAGTGGCTTCTGTTTGATTGATATATTGATTTCCATATTTCGCTTTCAGTCTGTGTGTGTGTGTCCTTACCAGTAAAATGTGTTTCTTTCAGACAAAAAATTATTCAGTGGTGTTTTTTTAATTCAGTCAGCTAGCCTATGTATGTCTTTTAATTGGAGAGTTAAGACTTTATATTTAGGGTTATTATTGAGAGGAGCTTGCTGTTTCCTGTAATTATGTTGGGTGTTTTCCTGGTTGATTTGCATGCTATTTGTTCTTTTCTTTCTCCCTTGTGTATATTCGGGGTTTGCTGGTTTTTTGAGGTAGACATGATTGTGTCTTTCCTAGTTCTCATTAGTTTTTCCTCTGTGAAGTTCTTTCCTGTACTCTCCTGTTTGAAATTGCCTTTCTTCCTCCTTTGTGTAGATTTCATTTTAGTAACTTCTACGGTGCAGGCTTGGTGGTCATGAATTGCTTTAGTGTGCACTTGTCTTGGAAGATCTTTGTTTCTCCATCAATTTTAAAGATGCCTTTGTTGGTTCTTGGTTGTCAGTTACTTTCAGGGCTTGAAATAGATCATTCGGTGCTTTTCTGGATTTTAGGATTTATGCTGAGAGGTCTAATGTTATTCTGATGGGTTTGCCTTTGTTAGTGAGTTGGTGTTTTTCTCCAAGCTTTTAAAATTATTTCTTTATTCTGTAGTCTTGGCAGTTTTAACCATAATGTGTTGTGGAGAGGGTCTTTTCTGGTCGTGTCTTTTTGGGCTACTAAGTGACTCTTGTGGTTGAATGTCCATTTCTTTCTCCAGATTTAGGAAATTTTCTGCTATACCTTCATTGAGTAGGCTTTCTACACATTCAGATTTGTCTCACCTCCTTTTTCTATCTCCTGTATTCTTAGATTTGGTCTCTTGACCATGTCCCAGAGTTCTTGGAAGTTGTGGTCATGTTCCTTTATTTGTTTAATTTGTTTGCTTGTTTATTGATATCTGAATGTAGTATTTCTTCAACCTGTCTTCCATCCTTGATATTCTTTCTTCTGCTTGATCTAGTCTACTGGTGATGTTTTCCACTGTATTTTTTTTTAACATGATTTGAGGTCTTCATTTCATATTTTCAAAATCTCAATTTCCTTACTGAATTTCTCATCCATTTTGCTGATTTTGTGTTTTACATTAGTGACTTTCTTATCTGGGTCCTGAATTGATTTCCTTACTTCATTTATCTGCTTGATTGTATCCTCTTTGAGATCACTGGTTATTTTTACAAGTCAACTTTTGAATGACAGTTCAGCCAAATCAGTATCTTTGGATTCAATAATTGATGAATTATGTTTTTTTGGGGGGGACGTTCTGCCATGTTTTTCGTTGTTCCTTGTGTTTCTGTTTTGTAACTTGTGCATCTGTTGGGTTGGGTAGCTCTTCCAGATTTATTCGGCACTCTTCTTAGTGAGTAGCTTTCTCTTGAGAGCTCAGTCTCCACTAACGCCCTTTGGTACAGGCTCCAGTTCCCCTCCCCTGCTAGGAGGCCATGCCTTGAGATGTGCCCTGCTTATCCCCTCTTGTTGCTCAGCCCCTCTGTCCTTTGTGCTCTGAGACCATTCTGTAACTTCCTTTTCTGTGCTTTTCCAATGTTTCTTTCTTTGGAATGGAGTCTGTTCTTTCCCATCCTGATCCCTTTGTTTTACCAAGTCACATGGAAGCTGCCTCTAACCCACCATCTTCAGTTTATTGAAATTTTGAATTTGAATGTCTTTTTTTGAAAAATCATGTAAGACATTCATTACATTGTGGTTATTCAAAGTAAACAAACCTCAGGTGTAGTTGATACTCCATAAAGAATGTTGTTGTTGTTAGGTGCTGTTGAGTCGATATCCGACTCACTGCAACCCTCATAGGGTTTTCAATGGCTGACTGCTTCGGGATTGCCTTGGGAGTGGATCGCCAGGTCCTTCTCCCATTTTTGTGGTGCTGGGAATTGAACTCGGGACCTCAGAGACTGCAGCGCAGTGCTCTACCAACTGAGCTAAAATCCCAGCCCACTATAAAGAATAGCACAGGAAAATCAAAAGCTGTGAAATCACCATGAAGTGGTCTGAGTCACCTGTGCTTTTGTCAGTGTTCTTTAACATGGCTTCAGTTCTGCTAGGAGGGGAAGGCAGGCTCTCACGGTGAGCTGTCAGCCCATGAGAGTCTTAATAGATCTTCATGTTAGCTTGCCTCAGGGATGCAGATCGCCGTTTGCTTAGGTCCCCTGTGACTGCAACCGAGGCCTGCTTCCAAGATGGTACTAACAGATCCTGGGGCTTCAGAATCTGAACATTCCAGTAATTGTTGCTGAGTGGCATTGTTGGTTGAATTTTAGAGCTGTGGACCTAGAAGTGCTCCAGTCCATTTCCGTAGTTTGACTTCCTGTTGCTGTGGCTTACAGTCTTGGTTCAGGACATAGAACTGTGGGAGGGAGCTGAGACAGGCTGTTGAAGAAATTTGGTATCAGATTCACCATTAATGTGTGCATTTCATTGCTACCATTCCACAAATCAGATTGTATGGCATGAATGACCAATATGGCTTGGGATACAGATCACTTTTTTTAACTTTTGAAAGTTTTAATTAAGGAAATGTTTCAAATATACAGAAAATAGTAGAAAAATAACTAAGACTTATAAAGACAGAATTGTTCTGTTGTTGGGTACCTTTGAGTCTGAACCAACTCATAGTGACCGTATGTAGAACAGAATGAGACACTACCCAGCACAGTTCCATGCAAGTGATCTTTTTATGTTTGAGTCCATTGGTGCAGCCGCTGTTGTTTCTTCTCATGTTGAGTTGTCCTGGGGGCTTTACTCTACTCCTGTCATTAAAATCAACTCCACTCCGAGGGCAGGCTGAGGTTTTAGCTCAGTGGGTAGAGCGATGCTTTGCCTTCTCTAAGGACCCAGGTCCGATCTCCAGCACTGGAAAAATGGGAGAAGGACTTGGCAATCCACTCTTGAAGCAATCCTGAAACAATTAGCCATTGAAAACCCTACGATGGTTGCTGTGAGTTGGACCTGACTCAGTGGCACCTAACAACAACAACAACAACAACAACTACTGCTACTACTACTACTTTGAGGAGACAATTCTTCCCCAGTCGTCTTTTGAATCCTTCCAACCTGGGGGCTCATTTTTTGGCACTATATTGGACAGTGCTTCTCTGCTATTCCTAGGGTTTTCAATGGCTAATTGTTTTGGAAGTAGACTGCCGGGTCCTTCTCCCTAGGCTGTTTTCGTCTAGAAGCTCAGCTGAGACCTGTCCACTATGGGTGGCCCTGCTGGTATCTGAAATACCACTGGCATAGCTTTCAGCATTGTAGCAACACACAAGCCCCAACAGCACAACAAGCTTACACACACCCAGGAACATTGTTCTAGTGTTTTCATATATAATTAACTTACTCCATTTTTATACTAACCTTAGGAAGTAAGTTGTGTTATTCTCCATTTTACAGGAGGATCTGGGGAAACTGACATACAGAGAGGTTAAGTTATTTCCCCAGATTTGGCAGATAGCAAAGCTGTGACTTGAATCCAGAAGTCTGGTGCCAAAGAGCATGGTCATATTTCTTGTTGTTGTTGTTGTTAGGTGCCATGGAGTCAGTATCCGACTCATAGTGACCCTCATAGGGTTCTGTTGTCATGGCTGACTGTTTCAGGATTGCCTTGGGAGTGGATTGCAAGGTCCTTCTCCCATTTTTGTGGTGCTGGGAATTGAACTCGGGACCTCAGAGACTGCAGCGCAGCGCTCTACCAACTGAGCTAAATCCCAGGCCGGTCATATTTCTTAAGTAATAAAAAATACTCATGATACAAAAAATAATATAGCAGACATGAATGATACTTAGTATCTAGTTTTAATAAATGTTTATATTTTATCATATTTGTTTCAGGGTTTGTTTTTTAAGCTCATTGATAATCAAGTGTATTCTCATCCATAAGTAGGAGACTATGTTAGACGGTCACTGTTTTTTTCTGGTTTCCGAACTTCAGCATCACCTGTTCAATCATTGGTGCTTCTCCCCGAAGTTTGACAGTGATTGCTTTTTTTTTTACCTCTGGGGAGAATTTACTCAGCAGGTATTTATGAAGAATCTGCCACCCTCCAGGCAGTGTACCAGGGTGTAGAGATAGAGCCATGAAGAACCACGCTCCTGACCTCACAGAGCTCATAATGTGACAATGTTGGAAGTGGATTTATTGATGTGTTTAAATACAAGTGCGGCCTGCATCGGTAGCCCTGTAGTATCCGATCCCGTCAGATCTTGGAAGCTAACCAGGGTCGGGCCTGGTTAGTACCTGGATGGGAGACCACCTGGGAACACCAGAAGCCGTAGGCTTGGGAGAAGGACCTGGCAACCCCTTCCCAAAAATCAGTCCACCATTGAAAACCCTATGAACAGCAGAGAAGCACTGACAATAGTGTTTCCCCTGTTGTACAGAGGGTTGCTGAGTCGGATACCAACTCGACGGCACCTAACAACAACAACAACAAATACAAGTGTATAATTATTTTGGGTAGGTAGGTGATGTGGCCTGTTAAAAACACAATTAGATTTGATGATATTTTAGTGATTCCTGGTCTGCTTACTGGATTCTGTAAGCTTTTTTTAGCCTTAGATCAGTAACTCAGTTTATTTCTGTTTATTGTCTGGAATATACTTCCAGAATGAAGGTGATGGTCACATTGAGGATGATCTTGAATTTTTTTTTTTTTTGAGACCAGGTATTGTTACGTAGCCCAGGCTTGCCTCAACTCAAAATCCTCGCGCCTCAGTCTCCTGAGTGCCAGGAGTATAGGCATGCAACACAATTCCATGCAGACCTGGCAGGTTTGTAGTTTATTCTGTGGCCTCCACCTGGAAAGCCTCCAGGCCGTGGGTTGGTCTAGGAGCTTGGCCTGTGAGCCCTAGAGAGGAGAACCGTGGGCCCGCTTGACACAGTGCTGTGTTGCCAGCTCTGTAGTCTGTGGGGCAGAATAGTCTCAGGGCCTGGTCTCGCCCTTCCCTGTGGCACGAAGAACCTGAGTCCCATGGAGCTGAGCAGCAAGGGGTGGCGGAGTAAGGGCAGCTGACTTGCCTGTTCTGTTGCCCCAAACCTTATCTCTCACTGTGGGTTCAAAAATACTAAAACTTGGTGTTAGGTGCCGTCCAGTCGTGTCCAACTCATAGCGACCCTCATAAGGATTTCAGTGGCTGACTGTTTAGGGATTGCCTTGGGAGTGGGTTGCCAGGTCCTTCTCCCATTTTAGCGGTGCTGGGAATCAATCTCCGGACTTCAGAGACTGCAGAGCGGCGCTCTACCAACTGAGCTAAATCCCAGCCCACTGTCGGTATCTGACTCATAGAGACCCTCATAGGGTTTTCAATGGCTGACTGTTTAGGGATTGCCTTGGGAGTGGATTGCCAGGCCCTTCTCCCATTTTTGCGGTGCTGGGAATTGAACTCGGGACCTCAGAGACTGCAGCGCAGCGCTCTACCAACTGGGCTAAATCCCAACCCTCATACTACAACTAGCATATGGTAAATATATTTAAAAATCATAAAATTAATTTATTAGAAATAGCGTCACACCAAAAAATTTAATATCAAGCATCTTGAAATAATTTATAAAACAGAGTGAATTCACAAAGTTACTCTCACCATACCAGGAAGTATTTTGTTTTCTATTAGCATTATTTCGGCACGAGGGCCTGGCTGTCCCGACTTTACTATTAATTAGTCTGGTAGGAAAGGAGGGCTGGTGCGGCTTTTCAGTTTACGTCTTGCGTTTCAACTTTCCCTTCCTAGCAGATGGTCTGAGCGGTGGTTCTTCACCCCCCTCTTTTATATTTAGGAGATTAGCAGATGCTTTTGGAACAGATAGTAGTATTTTGGCACTCGTTTAGTAAAGACTTTTGGAATCTGTCGTACAGAGAATCTTGACAGAAAGTGGGCTTCTTCTGCCATGAGATGATAAGGAGATGCTCCTGTCAGTCGAGTCTCAGGAGATGGCAGTAGCTGCTTCTAGACATATGCCATGACATTTTAAGAAAATTACATAATTTTCTAACCCCTTCCCAGGGAAAAAAAAAAAAGTTCAGGAAGTTGGGAAGTTAAATATACTTTCTACAGAGCCAGTTCTGGAATTAGCCTGCATATTTAGATGTGGGTTCTTTTTCGGCAGTTCGGTAGCTGTTTGGCTCCGGGCAGCCTAGTTCACTTCTCAGTGCCTCAGTTTTTCTCATCTGCAAAATAGGGAGACATCTACTTCCTTCAGGGTTTGTAAAGATAAAGAAGTATGAAAGCCCTTTGAAGACATGGATACACAAATGGAACTGATGTGTTAGTATGTATGTGTTCCAGTTGTTCTAGTAGAAAATGAATGCTATTTTAAGCTTTTATAATTACTTTGGAATTAGTTTTTGATGCTCAGTGGTCACAAGTGTTTTTGTTTTCGAATTAGTTTTTGATTCTCAATGATCACAAGTGTGTTTTTTAAAAAAATTTCACGGGAGTATTGTGAGCCTTGATATGTTAAGACTTGGAGCACTGCTAATGAAAGACTTGAATGGAATGTGGACGAGCGCGTCACCATCTAAACATGTGTTGATGACTTTGTGCTTTTAGGTATACCAAGCTTGGCTACGCAGGCAACACTGAGCCGCAGTTCATTATCCCGTCATGTAAGTAAAGCTCCCCGTCGGGTTCTGAAAAGCTGTTTCTCAGCATCCCCGTCCTGAGCATTTCCAAGCGTCCCGATTCTGTTTATCACCGTGCCCTAATTTATGTGCCATCTGCTTTTAGAAGACCGTTCTAGCTCCTGAGGAGGGTCTTCATGTGGTACCTGGTTCCTCACTGTTGCCCTGGGTAGTAGCCGTGACCTAAAACCCTGCAGGATTGGGTCCTTTGGCTCCTTCCCGATACGGTACTTTGTCCCTGTCATGGGAGTTTCATTTAGGATTGTTGGCAGGGGACTGTCATTCAATCATAGGTGTCTGAACCACCTAGAAAAAGTATATTTGGTTCTTTAAGTCTACTTTGTAATTTGAATTAAGAACAGTTCTGTTGGCATGGCAATTTAGGGACTGAACGTCCATCACGCTGCACGAAGACCTTTGCGATAGAAATGAGAGACTTGCTGACTGCTTTTATTGTGTTCAGAAGTGTTCTTTTTAAAACTTTTAGTGAAAAAGTGGTAAAAGAACTGTCCTTATATTTTGGCATGAGCATGTACTGCCCGCTCTTTTTCCCCCTGGAGTCTCCCCAAGGGCAGGTTGGTGTTCATTGGTAGAATTCTCTGTAACTGTGTAAATCCCAGGTTATGATTTGGAGACAGTTTGCCCAAGAGAAAGATGTATCAACCTAGCATAAAGAGAAAGTTGCCTTCCTAACTGTGCTTCTATACAATGAGCTGAGATCCTAGCAGTTGTGAAGAGGTTCGTTCAGCAATACCACAACGACAGGCTCTTGTGACCAGAACTTGTATTTGGATGGCAGGGGAGGAGGGCTTGATTAATACTTACTCATGGAAAGGGGGCTGGGATTTGGCTCAGTTGGTAGAGTGCTGAGCTGCAGTCTCTGAGGTCCCGAGTTCAATTCCCAGTACCGCAACAATGGGAGAAGGACCTGGCAATCCTCTCCCAAGGCAATCCCAAAACAGTCAGCCATTGAAAACCCTATGAGGGTCGCTATGAGTCGGATACCGACTTGACGGCACCTAACAACAACAACAACAACAACATGGAAAGGGTGAAGCTCTTTTGGTGAGTGTGAGTATTCAAGTCACTAGAAAGTGCTTTCCAGGTTCCTTGAGAAGATTTAAATCACAAGTTCAAGTTCTTTGCTTGCTGTATTACTGATTATGATTTTGATTTTCTTGACTTGAACACTTTTGATGCCGTGAATGGATTATCCTTGATGATAGGCGTTATTGTTCTGCTGTATCCTCATGTAAAATTTGTTTTCTTTTTTTCTTCCTTCCTCCCTTCTTTCCTCTCCTTTCCTTTCCTCTCATTTCCTCTCCTCTTCTCTCTTTTCTGTTTGTTTCTTTCCTTTTTTTTCTTTTCTTTCATAGTTGGATATTGAAACAAGGGCCTTGGGCATAATTTGCAAGTCCTCTACTACTGGGCTGCACCACCAGCCCATTTTTTATTTCTTATCTCGAGACAGGGTCTCACTGAGTTACGCAGGCTGCCTTTGGCCTCGAACCTGCAATCCTCCTGCCTCTGCCTCCCAGGTCACTGGGGTTATAGACGTGAGCCACTGTGCCTGGCTTAAATGTCTTAAATTGGAGTATTTGTTCACCAGGGCTGCTACAACAAAACATCACAGATCAGGCAATTTGTGCAACAGAAATGTATTTTATCACAGTGCTGGAGGCTCAGAGCCCGAGTTGAAGTTGCTGTCATGGTTGGGTTCTGGTAAAGCCTCTTTTTAAAATTTATTTTTTATTTTTTTTTGCAGTACTGCGGGTTGAACCCAGGGCCTCGCTCTTGCATGCTCTGCAAGTGCTGGACCACTGAGCTGCACCCTCAGCCCATTTTTTACTTTTTGAGACAGGGTCTCGCTAAGTTACGCAGACTGGCCTCTGGTCTCACTTGCGATCCTCCTGCCTCCACCTCCCAAGCCGCTGGGATTACAGGTGTGCACCACTGTGCCCGGTTTGTGAAGCCTCTTCTAGGCAAGGAGAGAGCACCTGCTTTTGCAGTGTGTGTTCACATGCTCTGTTTTCTCTGTGAGCATGTGCGCATGTGAGAGAACTGGTGTGTCTTAAAGGCCACTGCTTCTGTTGAGTTGAGACCCCACCCTTACAAATCTCACGTAACCTTAATTACCTCCCTAAAAGTCTCTCCAAACTGAGTCACATTGGGAGTTAGGGCTTCCGTGTTTGACCTTTGTGGGGCGGTAGTTTAGTCCTTAACAGCTGACAATTCTGTAGAATGAATTAATCTTGTGTGAATTTTATTAGCGTAAGTGGTCATTCCATGCTGAGTTGACGAATTGGCCTTTCTGACTTTTCAAAGTGGAAGATGTGATTTGAGCTTTGTTAAGTGCATCGACTGAAAACCTGGCCCCGGGCCTGTGGCTTTAATGCGCCGCCAGTTAGAACTGTCGGCAGCACTCCGCTGGCTGTGCTGTTTAACCTGTCACCATTAACAGAGAGGGGAACTGAAGACTGCTCTTAGCAGGATTTCATTCACTGTCAGAGGACAGGTGAGTTCTTAAAATCTTCAAGTGGCAGAAGCTTGAAGACAATAAAAATGGCAAAGAAGTGGGAGTAAGAGAACAGTTGTATTGTTGGCTGAGATTATGCCAGAGTTAAAGAAGGCACCAGAGGCAAAGAGGAAGGTGTTTGGAGCAGTTAGGGTCTTGGGCCAGGAGGAGGGCCTCAGTTACCGTGGACCCCGGGCCACTGCTTGTCTTGGTACTGGGGCTGGGACCATTTTTCTGCTTACAGAGTCCCCATTCTTGAGACACCTTTCCTGCACACCCAAGGTCCTGTACAATGTCAAAAACAGACAGACGGACAGACAGACAAATACACACGGGAGCTTTTGTGCAAGTGTGTGGACTTGTGCTCCAATAAGACTTTCTGATTCTGAGGCGCCTGAAGGTGAGACAGTGGGGTGAGGCGGAAGCACTGGTGGTATGGGACAGGTGACGTCACGCTGAACGGCAGTGATGTCATTGGAGTGTGGACCAGGGCCGTGCGAAGAGGGGCTTCGGAGCATCGTCTCTCAGGATGTCACTTTCATTCTGCGCACCAGGAGGGGTCAGGCTGCCCGTCAGGGTCTGCCTCAGGGCTGGGGGCCCTGGGATAGACTGGTCATGAGTCCCTCCCAGGTCCGCTCGTGTCTGGTTTGTTCGAGCTTCTGTGCAGCATTTGCCTGATTGTTTGAAGAAAGGTTTCCCTGCTTTTTTTTTTTTTTTTTTTTTGAAGTTGTTGGAGACTGTCAGAGTCATTGAAGGTTTTGGGCAGAGCAGTGTCTGAAGCCCACAGCAGCGGAAGGAGGATGGAGGAGGAGCAGGCCGGGAGAAAGGCAGGGCATTGTGGATGCTCTGGGTGGGAGAACTGCCAGCAGGGGCTGCGTGCTCAGGGACCAGAGCTGGACTACAGAGAGACCGAGCCCTGGGGTGGCGTGGATTTCATGAAATGGGCCTTCGGAATTTGATTTTGGTAAAAAAACATGAAGGAAAAAGTTATGGAGACCCAAGAACCCAGCCCTTTAGGGAGCATGGAAATGTATCAGAGTCAACAAACACAGTTACGCGCTGTGCCAGGGAGCCTTGAGCAGTGACGGATGGTGTCTGTGGCAGCGGTCCTGTAAGATCCTGCCGCCTGCTTCTGTCCGTGTGAGCACACGCTGTGCTGTCCACACGCTCCGAAGCTGCCTGATGGTGACGCAGACTGAGTGCCACCCCCTGCTCCTCCACCCGTCCCCTCTTTCCTTGTTCTCCTGCCTCTTGAGGATATTTTCTGGTTAGGTTTCCAGTCCATGTTTTATCCTTAAATTACATACTACAAGGACGCATTGTGTTGGAAGTACAAACATTTCTAAAATGATTTCATACCAACTTCCTGCATTATCTTAAAAAAACCCTCAGTCTTGTTTTAAAGATCTATCAATGTTGGTATATACAGGCCTCAATCAGAATTTGAATGATTTTTTTTTTTTTTCCAGTACTGGGGGTTGAACCCAGGGCCTTGCGCTTGTATGCTCTACAAGTGCTGGACCACTGAGCTGCACCCCCAGCCATTTTTTTCAGTTTTTGAGACAGGGTCTTACTAAATTATGCAGACTGCCTCTGGTCTTGAACTTGCGATCCTCCTGCCTCCACCTCCTGAGCCGCTGGGATTACAGGCGTGCGCCACCACACCTGGCTCTTTGAATGATTTTTTTTCTGAGACAAGGTCTTGCTGTGTAGGCCAGGCCTCAAACAAGTGATCCCTCTGCCTCAGCCTCACTAGTGCTGGGATTCCTGGGGTGTGCCACCCCACCTAGCCTTTTTTTTTTTAAGCATGGGCATTTTCCAGTTTCTCTACGATATAAAATGGTGTAGTAAAATACCTCCGTATGCACATGCCCATTTTCTTTAAGGAATAACCAGAAAGGGACTTGTTTCCTCCTAGGTGTGCGCCTCTTCATCCTTATTGGATTTTGCCACATTGCTTCCAGAAGGTCGCACTATCCCATTGACAGAGTTTCTGCTTCTGCTCGGAAGGGACAGTGATTGGCATTGTTAGTCTTAACTGGTGGCCAGTTTCATGAATGTAAAATGATGGCATATTTTTAAAAGTTATATTTCTTTGATTAGCAGTAAGATTGGATGCTATTCATTGCCTGCCCATATCTCTGCTGATTTTTATATTGCATTTTTTGGGTCTTTTTAATGATGCTATAGGGTCTGTTTGTACACAACAAATAGTAGTTTGTTGCAGATGTCTTTCCCCGTTCTATGATTTTATTTTCGTTTTTATTTTCTTCTTTGTGGTGCTAGGGATCAAACCTAGGGCCTTGTGCATACTAGGCACAGTGAAGGAAGATGTCAACAGCACACATTCTAGCACTGAGCTACGTTCCTAGCCTCCTATGACGTTTTAAAAATGATTTTTAAAAATCATCTAGAAACTTTAAGTTTCATAACTTCACTTTTTATAATTAGTTTGTTTTTACAAAATGCATTCCTGTGCCAAAGTCATAAAAATTTCTATATTTTCTTGTAACAAGACTTTCAGTTATTATTATTATTTTTTCCCCTGCTCAGCACTGGGAATTGAACCCTGGGCCTCAGGCCTCATGCATGCTAGGCAGCCCCTCCACCCTGAACCTCCCTTCCAGCTCCCTTTTTAATCTTTACTTTCAGACAGGCTCTTGGTAATTTGCACAGGCTGCTTCTGGCCTTGAACTTTTGATCCTTCTCCCTCAGCCTCCCAAGTAGTTGGGATTACAGGTGTCAACCACGGCACCCTGTTTTGAAGTTAACTTTTAAAATATGGTATGGAAGAGATGGTGTTGTTAGGTGCCATCAAATTGGGTCTGACTCCTAGCGACCCTATGGACAACAGAATGAAATAGTCTCTGCCCCTGTGCTGTGCCTGGCACTGTCTCAGTGCCTCTCTGCTATTCATAGGGTTTTCAATGGCTGATTGTTTTTGGGAGTGGGCTGCCAAGTCCTTCTCCCAGTTAAAGAAATAGCTAGCTAATTTTGTTTGTTTTCCAAGTGGAAAGCCAATTTTCTTAATACCATTTATTGAAAAGTACATTCCAAATTGACATTCCTCTTCAATCATAATGAGGTAACATTTATGCTTGGCAGTATTTTTCTTTTTTTCTTTCTTTCTTTCTTTTTTTTTTTTTTGAGACAGTCTTTCTGTGTAGCCCAGGTTGGCCTCAAACTTGTAATCCTTCTGTCTCAGCCTCCTGAGTGCTGGGACTACAGGTGTGTGACTTCACACTGGGCCTGTGATTGTGAGTGCTTTTGGTCTTTATTTTGTTTTGCTGATACATTTATCTGTCTCCATTCCAAATGTGCACAATTAAATACTGTTGCCTTGCCCGATGTCTTTAGTAGGTCTTGGTTGTCCTTTTCCTTTCTTGTTGTTGTTGTTGTTAGGTGCTGTCGAGTTGGTATCCGACTCATAGCGACCCTCATAGGGTTTTCAATGGCAGATTGTTTCGGGATTGCCTTGGGAGTGGGTTGCCACATCCTTCTCCCATTTTTGTGGTGCTGGGAATTGAACTCGGGACCTCAGAGACTGCAGAGCAGTGCTCTGCCAACTGAGCTAAATCCCAGCCCTTTCCTTTCTTCGCATAGCTTTTTCTCTTACTCTTGACTGTAAATTTTAGAATCTGTTTAAGTTAATTTATGAAAAAGTATAATGGAGTTTTCATTACAGACACTGTCTATAGATTAATTTGGGAAATGTTTTACATCAAATTGGACATTCATGGATAGGAATTGTATATTCTTATTTGTAAATATCTGAATTGAGTATTCCTGTCCATGAATGTGGTATGCTTTATTGTTTATTCATGTTTATTGTGCTTTTCCATAATGTTTATGATGCTCTTTAAAATGCTTTTATATGCCTTTTGGTAGATTTATTTTTAGGCACCTTTACATTTTTGTTGCTGCTGTGAATTTTTTTAAAATTACAGTTTTGCTGGCACTGTGGCTCATATCTGTAATTCCAGCTGATTGAGAGGCTGAGGCAAGAGGATCATAGGTTCGAGTCAGAGGCAGCCTGCACAACATACTGAGACCCTGTCTCAAAGACAAAAACAAAAACAAACCAATGTTCGGGACAGGGTTGCAGCTCAGTGGTGGAGGGATTGCCTAGGATGTGTGAGGGTGTAGGTTCAACCCTTTAGTGGTGCCAAAAAAAGTGATATTTTCTAAATAGTTACTGCCAGCATATACAAAGTTACGGATGTGTGTAAGTTGGTTTTGTCCAGTTTGATGACTTCTCTTATTTGTTCTAATGTTCTGCAGAGTCTTTGGGAGTATTCTGTGTAGACTGTTGCCTGCAAGTGATGCTTATGTTGTCTTTTCCAATTCTAGTTTTTTGTGTTTCCTTTCTTGATGTTTTTAAGCTGGCTAGAACTTCTATCAAAATAGTGACTAGAACTGGAGAAAGGAGGTATTTTTGTCTTTCTGACTTTAAAGAGAATACAATTTTAAGCAAGGCTTCAAATCTGTGAAAAATTGGGTTCAGGCTTAGGTGTGGGCTCAATAGGTTAAAATTTAGAGGCTTTGGATTTGGTTTGGGTTAAAAATTTTAACCCTAAGTGTAGGTGGAAGAATACAGTGTTTTTCAGTTTTTAAATAGGGAATGATGCAACAAACACAAAAATGAAAACCACGTTAAAAGCCGAACCCAAGCCCAATTTTTCACTGGGTTGGGGTTCAGGTTTGTGTTTAAGAAAATGTTAAATATGCTTGCCAGGTGCGGTAGCACACGCCTGTAATTCCAGCGGCTCGGGAGGTAGAGACAGGAGGATCGCAAGTTCAAGACCAGAGGCAGTCTGCGTAATTTAGTGAGACCCTGTCTCAAAAGGTTAACAAAAAATAGGTTGAGGGTGCAGCTCAGTGGTCCAACACCTGCAAAGCATGCAAGCGCGAGGCCCTGGTTTCAACCCCCAGTACTGCAAAACAAACAAATAAACAAACAAAAATTAAATATGGTTGAATTGGAAGGGGTTCAGAGTTTGGGTTTGGGTTGGTTTGAAACCCTGCTGTCTACACATAGGATTTAAACCCAAACCTGAACTGAGCCTGAACCCTCTAAATTTTAATGTATGGAACCCATACTCGAACCTGAACCCAATTATTGGCAGGTTTGAAGCCCTGATTTTAACTTTCACTAGTGACTGCTACACGTTTTTGTGGCCATGCTATTGCAGGTTTTAACAATGTTCTTCCTAATTTCATCGGATTTTTTTTTTTTTTTTCAAACTACGAATGGCCATGTGCAGTCATACACTCACATAATTCCAGAGACTTGGGAGGCTGAGGCAGGAGGATCATGTGTTTGAGGCCTGTGTTACCTTAGCAAGACCCTGTCTCATGATAAAAAGTGAAAAGGGGGCTGGGGGTGCAGCTCAGTGGTAGAGCACATGCCAAGTATGCACAGGACCCTGAGTTTAGCCCCCCAGTGCCACAAAAATAAGTAAATAAATAAAAGATCCAGACAACCTCCCTAACCCCCAAGCTCATGAGTGAGTGTTGACATTTACTTAAGGTTTTCTCTTTATTTGTTGAGTTGGTTATATAATTATGAATATTTATGCCCTTAATTGGGAGAAGGGCCTGGCAATCCACTCCCAAGTCAATTCTGAAAGAGTCAGCCGTTGAAAACCCTATGAGGGTCGCTATGAGTCGGATACTGACTCTACGGCACCTAACAACAACAACAACATGCCCTTAATGAGCTGGGGTTTAGCTTAGTTGGTAGAGTGCTGCTCCACACTCTCTGAAGACCTGAGTTTTATTCCGAGCACTGCAACAATGGGAGGACATGGCAATCCACTCCCAAAGCCATCCTGAAGCAATCAGCCATTGAAAACCCTATGAAGGTCGCTATGAATCAGAATCAACTCGACAGCACCTAACAATAACAACAGCACGCTCTTAACATGATGGATTACATTAATACATTTTCAAATATTGAACAGTTATTTAATTTTGGAGCTAAACCCTACTTTTTTTATGAAAGACAAGTACATATTGAACTGTATTTGCATATATTTACCATTTATTTGGATTGCTTAATATTGTAATACATCTCAGAAATGCATCATTAGTCAATTTTGTCTTTGTGTGAACATTATAAAATATACTTACATAAACTTTTTTTTTTTTTGGTGGTACTTGCAGGTTGAACCCAGAGCCTCGCACATACTTTGCAAGTGCTTTATCACCGGGCTGCAACCCAGCCCATTTTTTATTTTTTATCTTTTTTATTTATTTTTTAATTTTTTTTGCGGTACTGGGTGTTGGATCCAGGGCCTCGTGCCTGCATGCTCTGCAAGTGCTGGACCACTGAGCTGTACCCCCAGCCCATTTTTTACTTTTTCAGACAGGGTCTCGCCAAGTTACACAAACTGCCTCTGGTCTCGAATTTGTGATCCTCCTGCCTCCGCCTCCCGAGCCACTGGGATTACTGGCGTGTGCTACTGTGCCTGGCTTATTTTTTATCTTGAGACAGGGCCTGGCTAAATTACGCAGGCTGCCTTGGGCCTCTAACCTGCCATCCTCCTGCCTCTGCCTCCCGGCTGGGATTATAAATTCACAGGTATGAGCTGCAATGCCTACTATGTGGTCCATTGTTGACCGAAGCTTTATTATGCGTGAGATGACTGTACTTGGGATTTTTGCATCAATGCTCAAAAGTCTGTAATTTTTATTACTTGTATTGTTTCTGTCTGGTTTGTGTATTAATGTTATATTGGCTTTGTAAAATGAGTCTTTTAGCTCTTTTTTTAATTCTCTGAAACCGTTTGTATAAGAGAGGAAGTATTTATTTCTTGACGTTTTAGTAATATATAAAACATTCTTTTGAGAAATATTGAGAAGTATTGAAGTATTGAGAAATATTTTTTTAAAAAATTCATTTATTTTTGAGATTGGGTCTTGCTGTGTGGCCTAGGCTGGTCTTACACTCATGGGTCAAGCGATCCTCCTGCCTCAGCCTCCTATGTAGCTGGGACTACTAGATATTATTGTTTTAAAAATTACTGTTATTGTGTTTCTTAGGAGCACAGCTTAGTGCTGTTAAGATACAGAATTTACGTCTAAATCCTTAGATATAGTCCTCCTTAGGTTTACTCTACCTGAGTAATCTAAGATTTTAGATTATTTTACTTAGATCCTCACGTGATTTTTTGGCTTCAGATAACTTTGTTGTTGTTGTTGTTAGGTACTGTCGAGTCAGCGTCTGACTTATAGCAACCTTATGTACAACAGATGAAACACTATTGTCAGTGCTTCTCTGCTATTCATAGAGTTTTCAATGGCTGATTGTTTCTTGAGAGTGGGCTGCCAGGTCCTTCTCCCAAGCCCTCCACACCCGGTGTTCCCAGGAGATCTCCTATAGAAGGTATTAACCAGGCCCGACCCTGCTTAGCTTCTGAGATTTGACGGGATTGAACACCACAGTGGCACGGCTGCAGGCTCAGATAACTTTAGTATTTAGGAAAATAGTCTTTCTCTACTAGTTGCCCATCTTCTATATCTGTACAAAAATTTTGTTTTTTTACTCTTTATTAAGATTAAGAACATTGTTCTTTATTAAGCTTAATCTTGCTAGGATTTTCTTTTTTTCCGTCCTGGGAATTGAACCCAATAACAATAACAAGGCAAGTGCTTACCACAGAGCTACATATCGAGCCCTTGTTTTGTTTTCTTGAGACAGGGTCTTGCTCTGTAGCCCAGGTTGACCTGGAACTTGGTGTGACACCCAGGCTGGTCTCCCAGTGGAGATCCTCCTGCTTCAGCCTCTTGAGTGCTGGGATTACAGGCATGTACCACCACCTTCAGCTAATCTGTTTAGTTTTGATTCATCATTACAGTTGAGGTATTTTATTTTCTAGATTTTTAAATAATATATAAGGTTTATCTTTATTTTATTTTAAAGTATTTATAGATTCATAGGAGGTTGTGAAGATAGTTTAAGGAGGTCGGATTATCTTTTCTCCATTTACCCCAGAGATTACAGAATTTTTAATTTTGTTGTTTTTCCTCCCACAGTTGAAAAACCAATCTGCTTAGTAGAAGAAAGCAATTGTAGTAAACTGACATTGTTACAATGTGTATACATAGTTTTATATATTTGTAATTGTTCCCTGGAAGGTTTTATGATGGCTCCTAAAATCCTTGCTTGATAATATCTGTGTGATCCTGATGTTGTTACATAGTGATTGTATTATTTGAGTTGAAATGGTCTAGGTTTTTGCCATGGTGAGAGTTTTTTTTTTTTATTTATTTTTTTTAATTGAATCCTGGACCTTTTGGGTATTACACTGTGAGATTCTGAATCTTATTTTAAGGAGGATCCCCCTTTGTTTCTGCAAATTTGGGGTCAAAGTGAAGGTCGTCCACTTGGCCTTTGTGGCTGCTCAGTTGGGGAGCCGCTCTGTGTTATTTCTAGTTGGGGCAGAAGTCAGGGCTCTGTAACCTGCTGTGTGTGTGCTGGGGTTAGCTGGGGTGATACAGGCCACTTTTTTACAAGAAACATTGCTATCTAGTCTTTTGGAAACATTTCTCCCTTATATTCCTAAGGACTGTTTTGGGGCACATCTCGGTTTCTGTAGGAATATACTGTTGTTGTTGCTGTTGTTGTTGTTGTTGTTGTTGTTAGGTGTAGGAATATACTGTTGTTGTTACGTCGAGTCGTATCCAACTCATAGCAACCCTCATAGGGTTTTCAATGGCAGTTTTGTTTTGGGGTTGCCATGGGAGTGGGTTGCCAGGTCCTTCTCCCATTTTTGTGGTGCTGGGAATTGAACTCGGGACCTCAGAGACTGCAGAGTGGTGCTCTACCAACTGAGCTAAATCCCAGCCCATAGGAATATACTAGTTTTTTTTTTTTTTTTGGATGCTGTGGGTAAACCCAGGCGCCCATGCTGGGCCTGCGCCCTGCCACTGAGGCCTCACTCTCCTCAGACTTTGTAGCTCACTGTCTGGTTTGGGTTCAGTTGCTTGCCATATAGTAGTTAAAGGAAGTACCGCTTGTCTATTTCTGAAGCCACCAGAGCATATATCTGTTGTGATTTGGGATCACAATGCTTTTAGTTACCTTTTTGGATGGGGTGCGATTTTGTTTGTTGTCACTTAGGGTTTTGAGTATCATAGTTTCATTCTTAGTAAGTTTAGCTTTTTTTTTTTTTTTTTTTTTTTTTTTTTTTTTTTTTTTTTTTTTTTTTTTTTTTTTTTTTTTTTTTTTTTTTTTTTTTTTTTTTTTTTTTTTAGGTGGTAGCTCTTTGATTTCTTTTAGTTAAATATATTGCTCAAATTCTTGGTAAGCTTGAATGGTGTCATGATTGCAGATCTTTTTTTCCACCCCTTTATCTCTTCACAACCTATTGCATTGACTTGGTAGTTTAATTCTAAATTTACACATAATTAAGTTTGATCTTGCCCAGAAATCTGGCCCTATGTCTTTTTCTTTTTGCTCTGTTACTTTAGGATGTCTTTTTCTGAGATCATCTACTTTTAGAAATAATCATGTGTGTGTACTAATTTGTTTAGGAATAATTTTAAGGCAAATTTATAGTAAACTTAATAGCTTCATATTTGAGAAAATTCTGTAGCCTGACTTACCCTGAAGACTTTTCATTTGGAAATGACACTCTAAATAGCAAATGAATTTGAGAGGTAACAGGGTAGAATGCTTTGGCTTACAAAATTTTTAGTTTTGTTGTTTTTCCTCCCATAGTTGAAAAATCAATATGCTTAGTAGAAGAAAGTGAAAAATTACCTATAAATCACTCAGGGTTAACCAGTGATAACATTTTGGCTAATCTTCTGCATCTGAATGTGTATTAAATATACTTGTGTAACCGTGTCAATTTACCAGCCTGGAATCATGCTGAGCCTGTTAGTCTGAAAGGCTGCTTAGGGGCTCTTTCCAAGATTTGAGACCAGTTTGCCTGATCTCTGACTTCAGGTCCGTTAGCTCCCTTACCCCAATTTGCTGCTGTTACAGTTCTGTGAGGAGTATCCTTGTGTCCTGACCACTGTATCTTTGTGTCCCGACCACCCTTTACTCTCGGATTCCTAGTGGATTTCTTGTGGTGGAATTATTGGGTAAATACATTTGTGATGTATTTCCCAGTTTCCCTCCAGATTGGCTGTCTCAGTCTCCACCTGAGTGTGGATGGTGCTGCTTGCCGAGTGCCCCTCTGCAGCCCTGTGCCAAGCACTGTGTGGACATTAGCCATGTAATGTGCAGCCTTGCCAGCTAGGTGGTGAGATGCGCCTCTGGGGTGGGAACTCTGGGCCCAGTGAGGACTTCCCTTGGCTGCTTAATCAGTCAGTCCCGAGCCTGTGTTCGAACCCAGGCCTGTGTACCTTGTTTGTGCTGTCCCTTCATGGGACTGCCTGCCGTGGGGAGAAGCCAAGTTGGCTGGGTTGTTTGAGGAATTAGCTCATATCAGAAATATTACTTACCCTCCCCTGAAATCCACACATAAGATTTTTGATGTTTTAATTCTGAGAAACTTTGTCTAGCACTTACATTTGTCTGGTCCTAGAGAGCTGTGGCTTCACCAAGATGCATTAGGCCTGGAGTGTGGTTCTATTGGTATAGCTGTGGAGTTAGGTTTGAGTCAGACTCATGTAGGTATAGTTTGAACGTTTTCCATACCCAACGTAGAGACCTTTGCGGAGCAGCATGGTCATTGGACAAATCCTGCTCTTTTCTGTATTCCTTAGGATTTTGTTTCCTTCTACAGTGTATTTTAAAATTTATAACTACTGATGTGTAATCCATAGCCATTTCACTTAACTATCTTGAGGAATTTTTCCAGGTGAAACTAAGAAATTTAGTAACGTTGATTCTGTGTCAGCATTAAAAAGAGACCAGGTAAGTTCCTTTTTCCCATATTGAAAATAATACTGGAAAACAATAGCTTGATCTTTATTATTTTATGAGCAACCTCCACTCTAGATAAAACCTTAATGTTGCAGATTTACTTGTGCATACGTGGGGATTGTATTATTCATTCTTGATCATTCTAATATGTGTAGATAATGATGGAAATCTTTGTGGCTTTTTCTTTTTTTAAGGTATTGCCATCAGAGAGTCTGCAAAGGTGGTTGACCAAGCCCAAAGGAGAGTGTTGAGGGGAGTTGATGACCTTGACTTTTTCATAGGGGATGAAGCCATTGACAAACCCACCTATGCTACAAAGGTAAATTTGTGACAGGGCTTGCTCGTTTACGTGCAGTTCCCAGAAGAGAGCAATAGGACGAATGAGGCGAGATGGTAGGAGGTCTAGAAATTGGATTTTTGAGTTTCGGAATGTGGTTTCATTCTTATGCATGAAAGGAGGGGATTCATTGAAGAGAGGTGGTGGTTTTTGAATGGATGTATTTTTGAGTGGAGAACCAAGTGAATAAACAAAGCCCTGGAATGCAGAATTGACTCAGGGAACTCTTGTCACCCATGAACGCAGAGTGGTCTACTCCTCTGGAAAATTACAGGCTGACAAATGAATCTGTCAGACATGGAAAATTACAGATTAAGAAAACACCAATATTATTTAAGCAGGCATTTTTTCTTAAAAAAAAAAAAAAAAAAGAAAAAGCACCAGATCAAATTGCATGGTAAATGAGATGCGTCTGTCCCCCACAATTAAGGTGCTTCTTTGTACTTAAAATTGGTAGAGTAGAATATAAACAGTATATACTTTAGTCTTCCTAAGCTTTTTCTTTCTACGAATTAGTTAATTTATTTTGTGTGTGTGTGTGTGTGTGTGTGTGTGTGTGTGTGTGTGTGTGGTACTGGGGGTTGAACCCAGGTCCTCGCGCTTGCATGCTCTGCAAGTGCTGGACCACTGAGCTGCACCCCCAGCTCATTTTTTCTACTTTTCTTTTGAGACAGGGTCTCGCTAAGTAACGCAGACTGCATCTGGTCTCGAACTTGCGATCCTCCTGCCTCCACCTCCCGAGCCACTGGGATTACAGGCGTGTGCCACTATGCCCAGCGCTGAATTAGTTCACTTCACGAGAAGGGGGCCCCTATTTTACAGTAACTCACAGCCTCCTTTGTGTGCGTGCTGTTAAGCTGCTGCTCTTAGCGTCGTGAACTGCAGCTGAACGCGTTTTGGGTTCTCTTGCTCCAGTGGCCCATACGACATGGCATCATTGAAGACTGGGATCTTATGGAAAGGTTCATGGAACAGGTGGTTTTTAAATATCTTCGCGCTGAACCCGAGGACCATTATTTTTTAATGGTGAGTAATTGGGACCAAGGCATGTATCCCTGTAAGTTCTAAATCACGTAGATTTTAAGCTTAAGATGTTTTTTCCTAGGGATTTTTAAATTCCTTCTAAACACATTTTCACAGATCATGCTGCATGTTTTTGCAAATTACAGAAAGCTCAGTAAGAATGTCCAGAAGTAAAAGGGGCTTACTTCCTGCAGCAAGAAGCCAGGGGCTGCCAGTTATGGAGCGGAATCTTCCTGTAGCATCCTTTCCTCTTGGTTCCTTTGGAGCCCCAGGACAGCAGTTCTCTGAGTTTCTATGTCAACTTCCCAGATATTTCTGCTCAGAAATACAGAAGGGAAGGTTTTCCTTGCACGTGGTTTTTTAGAATTTAGAATCTGAGCCGGGCACGGTGGTGCACGCCTGTCATCCCAGTGGCTCGGGAGGTGGAGGCAGGCAGATCGCAAGTTCGAGACCAGAGGCAGTCTGTGTAACTTAGCGAGACCCTGTCTCAAAAAGTTAAAAAGTGGGCTGGGGGTGCAGCTCAGTGGTCCAGCACTTGCAGAGCATGCAGGTGCAAGGCCCTGGGTTCAATCCTCAGTACCACCAAAAAAAAAAAAAAAAAAAAATTTAGAATCCCGTTCCTAGAAACCTTACCAGTGGATTTGTCCCATCTGCCCAAGTCTAACCTGGTCAAAAGAACGAGAAGTGGGATTACCTTGACTGGTGTAGGTTGATCAAGGTTCTGTCCCTATGCTGGGGAGGGCGGGGACCCTGGCTGATTGCTTGGACTCTGGGAGGAACATAAGTACCTAAACAGCCCTCCAACAGCAAGCCCTGTAGAAAGAGGCATGGTTTTGGTAGGCAACCAACTATATACTTCAGTGTCCTTGAGAAGTAGCTAGACACTGTGATTATTACCATTTATAGCAAAGGAAACTGAGATAAGGTATGGGCCCTGATTATTATACTTACTTATTTTTTTTCAAACAAAACATTATAGAGAAGTGAGAAGAAGTATCTCTTGGTTATGGACTCTGTTCTCATTGTTCTACTCAACATTTTGTGTTTCCTTCCATGAACTATTGTTTTTAGGTTAAAATTAATTCCTTTTAAAAATTGCTTGCTTTATAGAGAGTAATTTCATATAACATAAGCTGTGTATTAAAACCTACATAATTTAGCTTTGAATTTTTTTCTATGCAAGTATATTTCCAAATGATCCAAGATCCAGTCATATAATTCTTTCTAATGTTAGAATCTGAAATCGTCTTTACAGTTCTCTGTCTTAAGAAATATTAATATAATAGTTAATAGCGTTGCCAGGTGCACTGGCACAAGCCCGTAAAACCCAGTGACTCAGGAGGCTGAGGAAGGAGGGTTACAAGTTTGAGACCAGAATCAGTCTGCATGAATTAGCAAGGCACTGACTCAAAAAATAAAAAATGAGCTGGAAGTGCAGCCCAGTGGTAGAGCTCTTGCAGAGTACAGTATGTGCAGTGCCCTAAGTTCAGCCCCCAAGTAATGGGAAAAAAGAGTTAATGGAATCTATATATTTAACCTCTCCTGAAGCAAGTTCTTGAAAGTGCTCTGATCTGTTCTGCCAGCTCTTTCTTCACATCTGGAATTGTGAAATGTGGCTTGCGTGGCATACGGGCCTCCCTGCGTTTTTTCTCCTACACATGCACAGTGGTTTCTGTTAAGTAAATGGAGTCAAGAAACTGACAGTGTATAAGTGGCTTTGTCTTTAAGTTCAAAACAAATCACAGATTTCCACCTGTCTCATTTGGCATTTTTCCTTTTCTAGCGTATCAGTAGCTACCTGTTGGATAGGGTTTTAGGCCCAGGCACCAAGCCAGCTGCCTCCTCCTGTCTGCAGCAGTTTACTATGCCAGCACTTCTCCTCCTTACTCTACTTCAGGGGCAGCCAACCTTAGTCCTGTGAGCAAATGCAGACTACCAGGGCATAGCCACAGGACATTTCTCCTAAAATAATTTTTTTTTTCTGATTTAAGTGTCATAAACTAGCCAGTAAAATATGATCACTTGCCAGGAAGGAATTGGAGGTGGTATTTGGTGTGAACATGGAAAAGTCCATTTGTTAAAAATGGGTACCTACAGTGAATATCCAGAAATAATCGTTTATTATTAAAAATACAAGAAAATATTATATTACATGTATTGAACTCTGCATTCGGTAAGTCAGTTCGTTTCCGTGGTGTGGTTGGGGAGGTTATGTGGATGGTAAGTCTCCCGCAGGTCTACGCCCTTGATCATCAGGGGGTGGAATAATTAAGAGGGTGAGGCAGGTGTAGAGGTTTGTGGCCAAGTCCAGAAGTCAGTGGAAGACATTCTCTGAGCTGGTACGTCACATCAGGTGAGGGCTCTTTGGTTTAAGAAAGTCTAAGTGACTCGAATTTTGGGTCCCTTTGGAGCTCACAGGATTGTCCTTTCTGACTGCCGTGCCCAGTTGTCTGCACATGAAGAGTGAGAGTATGTTCACGCCACTGGATGGCTTTAACGTGATTCAGAGATTCAGCTCACACTGGTCTTGTGGATTAGGTGCGTGGCAGATGGGAATCATGTGTTTTTTCTCCAGCACTGAATTGCTCAGGGTTCAAGATGGAATCCTGTGTTCTAAAGAGTTGTAGTACTCTTGAATGATAATGGAATTACGAGTTCAGAAGAGGTTTTCCAAGCTTTCTGAACGTAGTTCACACAAGAACAGTTAAGCAGCTTGCACGGATGACCAGCAGTGAGAGAGCCTGGTGACTTCGAGGAACTGAGGAGGCCGGTGTGACTGGACGGCCGGTGAGAGGGCAGCGTGAGAAAGGAGGATGCGGGGAGGCAGCAGAATGGGGG
Organism: Pedetes capensis; assembly: GCA_007922755.1. Taxonomy (NCBI): domain Eukaryota; kingdom Metazoa; phylum Chordata; class Mammalia; order Rodentia; family Pedetidae; genus Pedetes; species Pedetes capensis. Next base: position 51,465 of record VMDO01009310.1, on the reverse strand, counting down.
CCTAGGGTGCTATTTTAGACAGTGGAGGGGACGACACTCCAGGCACAGTCTCTGACAGCCCAGCAGGCGGCGACACCTACCAGAACAAGGGGAAGGGTGGGCATCGGGAGTCACATCTTTTGTACGCTCTTAAAATTGTGTAGGGCTGGGATTTAGCTCAGTTGGTAGAGCGCTGTGCTGCAGTCTCTGAGGTCCCGAGTTCAATTCCCAATGCCACAAAAAGTGGGAGAAGGGCCTGGCAATCCACTCGCGAGGCAATCCCGAAACAGTCAGCCATTGAAAACCCTATGAATAACACAGAAGCACTGATAATAGTGTTTCACCTGTTGGACGTAGGGTCACTATGAGTCGGATGCCAACTCGACGGCACCTAACAACAACAGCAACAACAAAATTGTGTAAGGTGGAAGTAGTCGGGAGAGTCACTGGCAAGACTCAGGAAGAGCCCATATGAGAGACTTAAGTTCCTTCAGCACGGAGGAACTTCCTTCCACATCAGCCCATGTAGCTGGCTTGTGTGTAGGGGTACAGGATGGTGTCCACTGACAAGCTTGCACCTCGTACCAGCACTGCGCAGTCCAGAGGCACACGCGCACTTGGAGAGTCTGTGGAAACAGACTGGCTGAGAGAAGGCCTCATGGAGCGGGTGCTCTGGAGGGCAGGAAGGGCCAGGGGCACTTTGTAGCACTGACAGTTAGCTGTCTGTCTTATATTTGCCCGCACTTGTGCTGGTACCCTCATGTGCTTGTATGCTGTCGTTTTTTGAAGCAAATATGGTTAGGACAAGTTGCCTGTATGTTGTTGTTAGATACCCTCGAGCCAGGTCTGACTCATGGCGACCCTTGTAGGGTTTTCAGTGGCTGATTGTTTTTCAGTTGCTTTGGTAGTGGATTGCAACATCCTACTTCTGTTTTTGCAGTGCTGAGGATTGAACTCAGGGCCTCAGTGCAGCGTAACACTCTACCACTGAGCTAAACCCTAGCCTGTAAGTTGTATATGTAGGAGAGATATAGTGGAAGTAGAATTAATTGGTCTTAGGGATGAGAGTTGGTGGCAGTTAAAAGGGGAATCTGGGATGACTCAGACGTTTAGATTGGGCAATACATAGGTGGCAGTGGGCTTGGCTGAGATGGGACACCTTAGGAGAAACTCATTGGAGAGAGGATGAAGAAGGAGAGTTTAGTTTTGTGCATGCTGAGGTTTAAGGGTAAATGAGCTGTATAGGTAAAGAAGTCTAAAAGGAACCAGCTCAAAGCCTCAGATGTGGGTTTAAGAGTCATTTGGACCTGGGCGAGTGGTGGCTCACACCTGTAATCCCAGCGACTCTTGGAGGAAGCAGGATTGCAAGTTCCAGACCAGAGGCAGCCTGCATAACTTAATGAGACCCTGGTTCAAAATAAAAAGTAAAATGGGCTAGGGGTGTGGTTCAGTGGTACAGCACTTGCAGAGCATGAGAATGCAAGGTCCTAGGTTCAGTCTGCAGTACTGCATTACAGTAAGTAAGTAAATAAATAAATAAATAAGTAGTCAGTTGGGAACCAGGCACCATAGCACAAACCTATAATCCCAGAGACATCGGAAGGGGAGGCAAGAAGATAGTGGATTCGAGGCCAGAGGCAGCTTGCATAACTGAGCAAGAACAACTCAAAAAATAAAGGAAGGGTTGGAGTTCAGCTCAGTAGCAGAGCACTTGCCCAGCATGTCTCAGGCCCTGGGTTCAGCCTACCATTCCCTTTGTTATTGTTGTTGTGTGGTGCTATTGGGTCAGGTCCAACTCAATAGTAGCCCTATGTACAATAGAGCACAACCCCACCCCCAATTCTGTGCCAGCCACATGGTGTTTTTTTATGCTTAAGCCCATTTTTGCAGACACTGTGTCAGTCTATCTAGTTGAGGGTCTTTTTTTAATTCGTTGACCTGTGCCACTCTCCCCAACAAGATGTCCTTCTCCAGAGATTGGTCCCTCCTGACTACATGTCCAAAATATGTAAGTTCAGTCTGGCCATCCTTGCTTCCAAGGAGCACTCTGGTTGCACTTCTTCTAGGACAGATCTGTTAGTTCTTTTTGTAGTCCATGGAATATTCAATATTCATCTCCGGCACCATAATTCAAAGCATCAAATCTTGTTTTCTCTTCCTTATTCAATGCCCAGTTTTCACAAGCATATGATATGACTGAAAATAGCATGGCATGTGTCAGGCGCAACTTTGTCTTCAATATGACATTTTTACTTTTCAGGACTTTAAAGGGGTCTTTTGCAACAGCTTTTCCCAGTGCAATGTGTCTTTTCATCTCTTCACTGCTACCTCTGTGGGTGTTGATTGTAGAACAAAGTAAAGCAAAATCATGGACAGTCTCAATCTTTTCTCCATTTATTGTGAAGTTGTAAATTGACCTAGTTGTCAGGATTTTTGTTTTGTCCATGTTGAAGTGCAATCCATACTGAAGGCTGTGTTCTGTGATCTTCATAAGTAAATGTTTCAGATCATTTTCAGCAAGCAGAGTTGTGCCATCTGCACGAAACAGGTTAATGAGTTTTCCTCCAATTGTGATGCTGTGTTCTGCATAAAGTCCAGCTTCTCAGATTATTTGCTCAGCGTAGAGATAGAGGAGGTAGGGTGAAAGGGTACAGCCCTGATGCACACTTTTCTTGATTTTAAACTGGGCAGTATTTCCTTGTTATGTTTGAATGACTGCCTCCTGACCCATGTGCAGGTTCCTCATGTTGCTGTTAGGTGCCGTAGAGTCAGGTCCTATTCATACCAACCCTATGTGCAGTAGAGTGGAAAAGCTCCCTGATTCTGTGCCAGGCACACGATCTTACTTATGTTTAAGCCCATTGTTGCAGACAATGCATCTAGTGGAGGGTTTTCATATTTTTCATTAACTCCCTACTCATCCAAACATGTTGTCCTCCAGAGATTGGTCCTTCCTGATTACAAGTTCAAAATACATTAAAATGCAGTCTAGCCATCCTTGCTTCTAAGGAGCACTTTGGTTGCACTTCTTCTAGGACAGATCTGTTGGTTCTTTTGGCAGTCCATGATATATTCAATAATCATCTCCAGCACCATAATTCAGAAGCATCAATTCTTCTCCTATCTCCCTTATTCAATGTCCAGCTTTCACAACCATATGTGACTGAAAATACCATGGTATCAGTCAAGCACACTTTTGTCTTCAATGTGACATCTTTACTTTTCAGTACTCTAAAGAGATCTTTTGGCACAGCTTCTCCAAAAGCAATTCGTCTTTTGATTTCCTAATTGCTGTTTCCACAGGTGTTGATTAACAAACCAGGTAAAGCAAAACCTTAATCTTTTCTCCATTTATTGTGAAGTTGCATGCTGATTCAGTTGTAAGGATTTTTGTTTTGTTGATGTTGAGTTGCAATCCATACTGAAGGCTGTGTTCTTTGATCTTCATCAGTAAATTTTCTTCACTTTCAGCTAGCAGAGTTGTGTCATCTGCGTAATACAGGTTGGTAATGAGTCTTCCTTCAGTCCTGATGCCACGTTCTTCCTCATAAAGTCCGGCTTCTCGGATTATTTGCTCAGCATGGGAATTGAAGAGATACGGTGAAAGGATACAACTCTAATGCACACCATTCTCAAATTTAAACCAGGCAGTGTTTCCTTCTGTTTGAGTAGCTGCCTCCTGGTCGATGGACAGATTCCTCATGATTACAATTAGGTGCTGTGGTATTCCCCTTCTTCACAGTGTTATCCATAATTTGTTATAATCCACATAGTCAAATGTCTTAGCATAGCCAATAAAACATAGATAGACATCTTTCTGATATTCTCTGCTTTTGGCTAATATCCACCTGAAATCAGCAATGATGTCCCTGGTTCCATGCCCTCTTCTGAATCCAGCTTGATTTTTTGGCAATTCCCTGTCTACATACTGCTGCAGTTACTTTTGAATGATCTTTAACAAAATTTTACCTGAGTATGATACTACTGATAATTGTTTGATAATTTCCACAGTTGTTTGGATCCTCTTTCTTGGGAATAAGCACAAATATGGATTTTTTCCAGTCAGTTGGCCAGGTAGCTGTTTTCTAAATTGCTTGGTATCAACAAGTGAGCACCTCCAGTGCTGCATCTGTTTGTTGAAACATCTGTATTGGTATTCCATCAATTGCTGGAGCTTTGAAGTTTGCCAATTCCTTCAAGGCAGCTTCCACTTTGTCCTTCAGTACCATTGGTTCCTAATCATGTACAACCTCTTGAAATGGTTGGTCATCCATCAGTTCTTTTTTATTTAATAATGACTGTGTGTATTCCTTCCACCTTCTTTTGATGTTTCCTGCATCATTTAATATTTTCCCTGTAGAATCTTTCACTATTGCCACTCGAGGCTTGAATTTTTTCTTCAGTTCCTTCAGTTTGAGAAAAACACAGTGTGTTCTTCCCTTTTGGGTTCTGTTTCCCGCTCTTTGCACATGTCATTAAAATATTTTATTTTGTCTTCTCAAGCTACATTCTGAAATCTTCTGTTTAATTCCACAGCTTCATCATGTCTTCCTTCTGCTTTGGTTGCTTGACATTCAAGGGCAAGTTTCAGAGTCTCTTTTGCCGTGTAATTTGGTTTTTTCTTTTTTTCCTGTCTTTTTGATAACCCTTCACCTTCCTCGTGAATGACACCTTTGATGTTATGCTACAACTCTTCTGCTATTTCGCTGATTTTAGAGAGTAGTAGGTTTCTCTTTTTCATTTAAATTGTTCATCTTAAGAGATTGGTCCTTATCACACATATCTAGCTCATTTTTTTAAATTTCTGCAGCAATGTATTATATGTATGGGTGGTGGTGGTATTAGGTGCTGGGTAGCATCATTTAATTAGTTTTTTATGGGCTTTCAGGTGACTTCTGATCTTTGAAAACCTAGAAGCAGTGCTGAGTTTTAACCCTTCTGAGCCACTTTGTTTTAGATGGTCTCTTGCCCTAGAATGTAATTGGATTTTACTTTATTATTTATATATGTGTTTGTGTGTGTGTGTATATGTATATATATATATGTATATATATATATATGTATTTATTTATACTTATATGCCTGTAGCTGTAGCCCTGTGGCATCCGATCCCGTCAGATCTCGGAAGCTAAGCAGGGTCGGGCCTGGTTAGTACCTGGATGGGAGACCTCCTGGGAACACCAGGTGCTGTAGGCTTGGGAGGAGGACCCAGTAGCCCACTTTCAAAACAATCAGATACCAAAACTCTATGAATGGCAGAGAAGCACTGTGAACAGTTCCAGGCATGGCACAGTGTTGGGTGGTGTTTTTTTTTTTCTGTTTTACATAGTATTGAGAAGGACCTGGCAACCCCCTCCCAAAAATCAATCTGCCGTTGAAAACCCTATGAACAGCAGAGAAGCACTGACAATAGTGTTTCCCCTGTCGTACAGAGGGTCGCTATGAGTCGGATCCGACTCGACGACACCTAACAACAACAACAACAACGTATTTATATACTTTTTTGCTGTCCTGGGAGTTGAACCCAGGGCCTCATGCTTACTTTCAAGTGCTCTCCCATTTTTTTATTTTTTATTTTTTTTTTTGAGACAGGGTGTTGCTAAGTTACACAGGCTCCCTCTGGCCTTGAACTTGTGATTGTGATCCTCCTGCCTCCGCCTCCCAAGTTCTGAGTTGCTGGGACTACAGGCATGTACCACTGCTCCTGGCGCCATCCTTTGGTCCTAACCAAAGGACTTTTTCTTGGCGGTAGGTGAGTTTCTCATTTACACTGATGGATGATTTCACTAGTAGTCACTTCTTCATGTGCTGGGTCCTGCTCTAAGCATCTTCCTTGGGCCTCCTTTAAGTTTTCTGCTCTGTGAGCCAGGTGCTAATTGCCACCATGTCACTGAGGAGGAAACACAGAGACAGAGGAAGTGACTGTCCAAACCTGGGAAGAGGTGAGGCTGGGATTTGACCTCAGAACTCCTTACCAGACAGGCGTGTTCTGCTGCTCTGGGACAGGGAGGGCAGGTCTTTCTCTGCTATTGGCTCTTTCCTCATGCTTCCGTTTCCGTTGCATGTTGTGTATGAATTTCTTCACTCATGACTTATTTTTCTCCACTTTTTATTGGGTGTGTGTTAGGTGTAATAATTTGGAAGTTTTTCCTTGTATATTTTATTTAAGTGCAATTTTTATATATTTGCTCCGAAGTAGTTTAGGAGTGATCCACTACTTCCTGTTGTGATAAGCGACCAACTCATTATTTCCATGTGTTCTTGCCTCTCCTTCCTTCCCTTTGGTTGGTTGTGTTACCAAACTTATTCTGATACTCACATTTATAACTTCATGGATGTTAATGCTCCGATACATTTTCAGTTTGCTTGTGTCTTCGAAACAGGGTCACACTGTGTAGTCCAGGCTGGCCTTGGATTCGTGATCCTCCTCGCGGCCTCCTCAGTGCTGGGGTTACAAGCGTGTGCCACCACGCCCAGCACTTTATCCATTTTAAACAATCTGTTTTGATCCCATGACGGTAAGACATCAGTATCTTTACGCTTTCTCCTATCTGTGTACTACTCCCAGCTTGACATTATTTCTACTTTTGAAATTTATAACATTTACATTCTGTTCTCTAATTCCCAGAAGAGAACAAATATTTAATCCTATATCTGAAATGGATTCATTGTTCATGTCTGACATTCTTGTTTGGCTAAAGTTTATCCTCTGATAGTTACTTCATGAATGGCTCATGGGAACCAGATTTTCCAAGTTCCCATACATTTAAAGATATTTTTGCAACATGCTTGACTGACAGTGTGGCAGAGGTAGAATTCTCTGGTTGTCGCTCCTTGTTGAGAAGACTTTGTCATTGTGGTGCCAAGCGCCCCTATGTTAAAAGGCTTAAAAATAGCTGTGTTGAAGTCTGAGGCCGGCTTTACTTTTCCTACCTCAGGGCTCATTAGTCTGTTCTGCTGCAGTGACAGAATACCACAGACGAGATGGCTTGAGCCAGGGGAACTTCTTTTCTCCTCGTTCTTGAGGCCAGAGGTCCAAGCCCAAGAGGGCGGTATGAGGGCCGTTTCCTGGTGAGGGCCTCTTCCTGGCCTTGGGATGGCCACCTTGCTGGGCGCTCACAGGGCCTCTCAGTGCAAACTAACGAACTAACGTGGATGGCGGGCTGAGGGAGAGCAAGCGCCGTGTGTGCGAGTGAGTGCTCGGGAGCTTCCTGGCGCCATTTCCTTTTCTCATTAGGCCTCATTACTGGACTTTGGGGCTGGGATTTGGCTCAGTTGGTAGAGCCCTGTGCTGCAGTCTCTGAGGTCCCGAGTTCAATTCCCAGCACCGCAAAAATGGGAGAAGGACCTGGCAATCCACTCCCAAGGCAATCCCGAAACAGTCAGCCATTGAAAACCCTGTGAGGGTCGCTATGAGTCGGATACTGACCCAATGGCACCTAACAACAACTGGACTTTGAGTGCAGGGCGTGCTTCCTGAGTGTAGCTGAGGAGGCCACAGAAGCCCAGGGCCGGGGGAATGCATCCTGGCATGTCGCCTTTGGCCCAGTCTAGCCTCTGTTGCTGCGGGTGGCAGGGGTGAGGAGGCCTCAGTCACTCCAGGCGGCAGCCTCTTGCGTCTCTGGCTGTCCTTCGCAGAGCTCTGCAGAACTCCGGCTGCCCGAGGTCTGGTCCCTGGGACTTACTTCCAGTGTCTTCACACCTTGGTTGGGTTTTCACCACCCTTGTTGACCTTCACAGGGGTGCTCAGCTTCAGGGCGTTCGGGGATTCCGTTATGGAGGACATAGTCTCCTTTTCTGTGACTGGTTCCTGTCTGGCTGGGTCTCAAGAGCAGAAGCCTTCAGAGAGGTTCAGTCTGCCATCTTAAAGCTTTTAAGGCCCACAGCCAAATTTCTTTAATTAATCACCTTAGGTGTATCTGTAAAGCTAGGAGTTGTATAATACCCTGCCTAGCTAACATGCCTGTAGACTAGCCTTTTTATAATTCTAATGTAATTACATGAAACTTAGGTGAATACTAAATACAATGAATTTTTCCTTTTTTTTTTTTTTTAACAGACAGAACCTCCACTGAATACACCTGAAAACAGAGAGTACCTTGCAGAAATTATGTTTGAATCATTTAATGTGCCAGGACTCTACATTGCGGTTCAGGTGAGCAGCAAAGTTATTTTCATGATTCCCAAAGAACCTGAGCGCTCTCGCAGTGGGAGAAATGGAGATCCCAAAGGTTCTCTGTTGTAAGGTTGCGCCGCCTGTTCTTCTCTCTCCCCCTCCCTCAGTGTGCACCCACCCACCCCGCCCGCAGCATACAGGTTTGCACTAGAGCACTGGAGAACGGGGGCCGTGACTTAGTTGATATTTATGTCGCTGGTCTAGACTTTGTCCAGGCTCTGCCTTTTTCCACGCAGTTTCGTGTGTTTTCCTCTGGGAGCCAAGATACAGGTGTGTTCTGGTTTTGTGTTTAGCTTTGTGCACTTCCAGTCAGAAAAAACAGGCACTGCAGTTATCTGTGGAAGGGCAGAGCAAGTGCCGTGGAAGTTCCCACGTTGGTCTGGGCTCCTTTGAGTCAGTGACTCTCTGGCCTTGGAAGGACCTCAAGCTTCCGGGAGCTTGCAGAACTCCTTTGGAAGCTACTTGTTTTTGGTATAAGATTTTATTGTAGTACTGGGCGCCGTGGTGCATGCCTGTAATCCCAGCAGCTTGGGAGGCGGAGGCAGGAGGATTGCAAGTTCAAGACGAGATGCAGTCTGCATAACTCAGCGAGACTCTGTCTCAAAAAGTAAAAAAATGGGCTGAGGGTGCAGCTCAGTGGTCTGGCACTTGCAAAGCATGCAGGCACAAGGCCCTGAGTTCAACCCCCAGTATTGCCACAAAAAAAAAAAAAAAAAAAAAAAGATTTTATTGTTGCTTTTGGTGGCTGGTTATGTGTCAGCTGCCTTATACAAAGGAATTGACTGGAATTTTGGGGAATAAATGAGATAGGTGTTTCCCCCAGGTTTTCTGCCTACTACTAGTCCCTTCTGGGCTGGGATTTAGCTCAGTTGGTAGAGCGCTGCGCTGTAGTCTCTGAGGTCCTGACTTCAATTCCCAGCACCACAAAAATGGGAGAAGGACCTGGCAATCCACTCCCAAGGCAATCCCAAAACAGTCAGCCATCGAAAACCCTATGAGGGTCGCTATGAGTCAGACTCGACTCGATGGCACCTAACAACAACAACAACAACAACAACAACAACAACTAGTCCCTTCTAAGAAGGAGGCGGAGTTCCATAGAGAAATGAATTTGGGGGTGGTGCATTCTGTGCTTCCCTGGGGTGACTCACAGTGCCTGCTCGCAGAGTAAAGGCCCTGAGAATTCCTGTGTTGAAGAAACGTGTTAAACCCAGCACTTCCAAATTTGTTTAACCACAAATCTTCCTCCCCCGAGATATTTACATTCCGTAGACTGGGGAGATGTTTTAGAAAACACTGGAATGATGGTTCTCAAAGTGGTCTATATCCGGTTCACTTGAGGAATGTTTCTTTTCTTTTTCTTTTTTTGTTTGTTTGGCGGTACTGGGGGTTGAACGCAGGGCCTCACGTGTGCATGCGTTGCAAGTGCTGGACCACTGAGTTGCGCCCTCAGGCCTCTCCCTTTTTTTTTTTTTTTTTAACTTTTTGAGACAGGATCTCCCTAAATTACACAGACTGCCTCTGGTCTCGAACTTGCGATCCTCCTGCTTCTGCCTCCCAAGTCGTCGGGATTACAGGCGTGCGCCCCCGCGCCCAGTGAGAAATATTTCTTGAAAGGACAAATTCTTGGGCTCCGTCCTAGGCAGGATTTCCAGCCTCTGCACGTGGGGTCGGGCAGCTCCTAGTAGGGTCCTGTGTGGTGCCGTGTGTTGCAGCAGCAGCCTGGTCTCTCCCCACCGGAGACCTCCTGCATCCTCCCTTCCTCCAGTAACTGACAGGGAGCAGCGGCACTAGACACTGCCACATGTTCCCTGAGCTGCAGAGTCACCCCTGACTGAGTCCCAGGGTCGAGAACCACTGTTCTTTACCTACCAGATTAGAATTCTGTATCCTGGGTTATAAAAAACTCCACAGGTGATTTAGGCAGTCTATGGCTCCACATGAAGAGTCAGTGGAATAGAAATCAGAATCCTCTGGTTTTATAATCCTTTTCTTTTGTGAAACTCTCCTTTGTGAAATTTCCTTTATAAATTCCTTTTCTTCGTGAAACTTTGGAAGTCCTTTGTTGAAAACTTGAGTTGTGCATTTAAAATACATGAAATTGTCATGTTGTGGAAATTGGAATTGAAATTTTGCAGAAAAGGAGGCTAGGCAAAGGAAAGAGTGTCTCAGACTTGTGAAGGAAGAGTTTATATTGGCCCCGGGGTGGTGGCGCACACCTGTAATCCCAGTGACTCTGGAGGCTGAGGCAGGAGGATTGAGAGTTTGAGGCCAGAAGCAGCCTGTATAACTTAGTACAACCCCGACTCAAAAAGTAAAAAATGGGCTGGAGGTGCAGTCTAGTGGTAGAGCATGTGCAAAGTATGTGCGAAGCCCTAGGTTCAAGTCCCCAGGACTGCGGGAAGAAAAAAAAAGGAAGAGAAAAAGAGTTGATTGATTGAGCATGAGAGCCCGCAGGCCAGCTGTTTCAGAGAAAGTTCCTGTGCACTAGTGGTGTCCGTGTCTTCTCCCTAGGCAGTGCTGGCTCTCGCGGCCTCTTGGACGTCTCGGCAAGTCGGCGAGCGTACGCTAACTGGCATCGTCATCGACAGTGGTGATGGCGTCACTCACGTCATCCCAGTGGTAAGCACCGTGGTTCTGGGCTCGCTCTTTGAGGGTTAACCCCTGGTCTGTGGTAAGGGAAGGCATTTAAAAATCAAAGCAAGACCCCTCACTCTCTGTAATTAAAACACCACTTCTTACGTGATGGGCTTAGAAAAGGTAAGAACCCAGGAGTGTGAGAAAGAGTACAAAAGATGGCCAGTATTTGTGGCTTCGGCGCCTTTAAAATCATGGTAGCAAACTATATAGTGAGAATTTCAGCAATTGCTTGGGATTTCTAGAGCCTCAGCTTGATTGCCATGGGTGTAACATCAACAGGAAAGTTTCCTGCTTTATAATTCTGAGCTGTTGGGAGGTCAACATCCTTTAGGATGTCAGATTTGTAGGTGCAGTGTGTGCCCATTTCAAAGAGTGGCTGGGCTCTGTGAAAAGACATGAATGGCTTTAATCAGCTCATGCTTGAGAGAATTTGCTCTTGTTTTTTAAACATATTTAAAAGCCTAGAAGCAGAGATTATGCAGTTTGATTTGCATTAGGCTAGATGCAACACGCTTTTTGGTTTTAAGTTTTTAAAACATTAGAGAATTGACTCTTAATTCAGATTTCAGGAGACCTTTGTATTTTGATCTAATGGATTATTTAAAAGAATTATTTGAAGTTTACTTTTTTGAAAATCAACTGGATATCCAATGGAAAGTCAGACTAATTCCTGATAACCCACTCAGGTCTCCTTCTCAGTCACCACAGTTACTCGTTATTTATGTACTTTGCAGATATGTCTTCTGCACATGTGGGTGTGGATACACACTTCCTTTTAAAAATGCAGATCAGTTGGGCTGGGTGTGGTTGCACACAACTGTAATCTCAGCACTTGGGAGGCTGAGGCAAGTTTCAGGCTAACCTAGGCTGCATAGAGAGAGTTCAGGCCAGCTTGGGCTACATGGAAAGTTTGTTGTAAAACAAACAGAAACAAAACAAAAACACTAGTTAGAGTTTTTTTTTTTTTTTTTTTTTTTTAAACTATCCATTCACTTTGGGCTGGGATTTAGCTCAGTTGGTAGAGCACTGCGCTGCAGTCTCTGAGATCCTGAGTTCAATTCCCAGCACCGCGAAAATGGGAGAAGGACCTGGCAATCCACTCCCAAGGCAATCCTGAAATAGCCATTGAAAACCCTATGAGGGTCGCTATGAGTCGGAAACCGACTCAATGGCACCTAACAAGAACAACATTCACTTTAATTGAAAAAGTGGTCACCATTTCATTTCAGTAAGTTGGAGAAATGGTATACTAATATACTAATAGAATACCAATAGAGATGTTTCAACAAATAGATGCAGCACTGGAGGTGCTAACATGGTTATGCCAAGAGATTTGGAAAATGGCTACCTGGCCAATTGACTGGAAGAAATCCATATTTGTGCCTATTCCCAAAAAAGGGGATCCAACTCAATGTAGAAACTATTGAACAATATCATTAATACCACAGACAAACAAAATTTTACTACAGATCATTCAAAAGCGACTGCGGCAGTATATAGCCAGGGAACGGCCAGGAAATCAAGTGGGGGATTCAGAAGAAGGCGGGGAACCAGGGACATCATTGCTGATATCAGGTGGATATTAGCCAAAAGCAGAGAGTATCAGAAAGATGTCTGTCTATGTTTTATTGACTATGCAAAGGCATTTGACTGTAGGGATCATAACAAATTATGGATAACACTTCAGAAAATGGGAATACCTGAGCACCTAATTGTATTCAAGAGGAATTGGTACATGAACCAGGATGCAGTTATTCCAGTAGAACAAGTTCAAATAGAATAGTTCGAATAGAACAAGTTTGAATAGAACAGTGTTCGAATAGAACACTGTTGTAAAGTTGAGAAAGGTGTGCATCAGGGCTATATACTTGCATCATATCTCTTCAGTTTCTATACTGAGCAAATAATCTGAGAAGCTGGACTTTATGAGGAAGAATGTGGCATCAAGATTGGAGGAAGACTCATTAACAACCCGCATTATGCAGATGACGTAACTCTGCTTGCTGAAAGTGAAGAGGATTTAAAACATTTACTGATGAAAATCAAAGATCATAGCCTTTCAGTATGGATTGCAACTCAACATCAACAAAACAAAAATCCTTACAACTGGGTCAGCACGCAACTTCACAATAAATGGAGGAAAGATTGAGGTTGCCCATGATTTTGCTTTGCTTGGCTCTATAATCAACACCCGTGGAAGCAGCAGTCAAGAAATCAAAAGACGCATTGCTCTAGGAAAAGCTGTGGCAAAAGATCTCTTTAGAGTATTGAAAAGCAAAGATGTCACATTGAAGACGAGGGGTGCGTCTGACTCATGCCATGGTATTTTCAGTCACATCATATGGTTGTGAAAGCTGGACATTGAACAAGGGGGACAGGAGAAGAATTGATGATTTTGAATTGTGGTGCTGGAGATGATTACTTGGTATACCATGGACTGTTAAAAGAACCAATGGATCTGTCCTAGAAGAAGTGCAACCAGAGTGCTCCTTGGAAACAAAGATGACTAGACTATGTCGTACGTGTTTTGGACATGTAGTTCCAAGAGACCAGTCCCTAGAGAAAGGCATCATGTTTGGGAGAGTGGCAGGTCAATGAAAAAAGGAAGACCCTCCACTAGATGGATTGACAGTGTCTGCAACAATGGGCTTAACCATAAATAAGGTGGTGTGCTTGGTACAGAATCAGGGAATGTTTCATTCCTGTGTACATAGTGTCGCTATGAGTTGGATTCAACTTGACAGCACCTAACAACAACAACAGCAGCAACAACAACAACAACAACAACAACAACAACAACAACAACAACAACAACATACTAATGCCATAATGCCCTCAAGGTTAAAATCGCTGCAGTGGAAGAGCTTAATGTTTGCTGTGTCTGCTGTCCAGAGGGAGAAATGCCTCACCTTTCCCATTTCCACGCCCCTGCCATTGTGTCTGCCTGGGAGCAGTGACCTCCTCTCCCTGCACAGTGTGAACACCACGGAGTATCTCCAAACGAGTCTCCAAGGTCACTGTGAAGTGTTAGCGCCGCCTGACTGTGATACCTGTGAAAGTTCAAGCCTCTGGTTTTCTCTGACATGGCACCCTTAACGAGCAGTGCAGACTGAGATCGGGGACGAGGAGCTGTGGGCACCTTTTCTTTCTCTTTTTTCTTCAGGAAGGGTGTTGCTGTACACCTGGGCTGACCTTGAACTCACAGTCCTGCTTTAGCCTCCTGAGAGCTGGCCTCACAGGCGTGCGCTACCCCACCTGGCTCTCTCCCGTTCTTCACCAATCTCCTATCTCTCTGACTTAGGAAAAGAAAAGAAAATACGTTTCACATGGTGTCCAGGCCCACAGAGAAAGTGGTTTTTATGACTTTTTACTGTATGTTAGTTTAGTTTCTTCCCTCAATTATAAAAATGACATTTGTGGTTGACAATTTCGATGAAATAGAAAACTGTAGGTAAGAAAATAAAATTACCCATAAACCCACTCCGAGCCACATTATACTTTTAGTCCTGTGCCCTTCCTTGGTTTCCTTAGACACACGTACACCCACGCACCCACACGCATCCACATTTTTGAGCAAAATATCCAGTATGGTTTTGTTTTCTAACTGCATAATTCTGAAATTATACTTTGCACATGAATATAACCATATTTATTTCTCTTATGTTCAAATACTGTATGAAGAAAAAAAAAACTACCCCAGAGCCCGTCCTGCGGGTGTAGAGTGACTCAACTTGCCCTCTGGCCCGGGTTTAGGGTTTTCAGTGCTGAGATGAAGCTGACCCGGGTTCCACAGTGATCGCATTCATTTAGACCGTGGTACATGGGATGCCTGGAATGTAATTGTGAATGGTTTTTGTGTTAGGAAGTTAATATTTTGTGGGCTTAAGTTGCTCTTTACTATCTTAATAATTCTTATTTCCATCTTAAAATATTTTACAATTACTTGGACTCTGCAGAAAGGCGAAATCTTTTAGATGTAGACATTAGGTACAGTAGGAAAGAACCCAGGAGGACTGGGAACGTGGTCCTTGCAGCCGACCTGGTGACTCCACCGAGCGCCTGCGATGATTAGAGCCCGTGTGCCACGGAGCCAGGCCTCGCGGCCCTGCCCGACGTCCCTCTTGGGCATTGTGGCCCAGGAGCTGTGAAGTGCTGCAGAGTGAAACCCAAGGGTGGCTGACCCTCTCTGACCTTCAGCACCCCCCACCCACCGTCCACACCCGCAGGCAGGCCGGATGGGCTGCTGGCACTGGCCATGTGGTGATGGGCCGTGCCGTGGGTCATCGTGGGCTCCTTACGTGGCGCCTCACAGACCTGCCTTCCCTGGCTCAGGAGGGCTGTGGAGAGTGCAAATTCCCGAGCCACGCCGTCTTCCGTGGGCACAGGGATCGGTTCACTCAGCACAGCTGCCTCTCTGTGTGAGCAGTGAGACCGTTGGCTGAGTACTGACTGTGTGCCATCTCTGCCCTAAAATACTGCCACAGGCCAACATCCAGGCCTTGATTTCATCTACACCGTGAATGCCCTCAGCTATCATTTGCTCTGTACTGTGGCTGGAGGTCCTGAGGCTGAAGCGTGGTCGGTCACCTTGCCAGAGTCACTCGGCTAACAAACGTGGAACTGGGATTTGAATCCAGGTTGTTAGAATTGCAGTCCTCTGCACTTCGCCACATTGCTGCCTTTTCTTTTCTTCTTTTTTCTTTTTATTTTCTTTTTATTTTTTTAATGGTACTTCAGGATTTAACCCAGGGCCTCACGCGTGCTTTACAAAGACTCTGCCTCTGAGGTGCACTTCCAACCCATGTTTTACTTTTTATTTCAAGCCAGGATCTTGCTCAGTTGTGCAGGCTGCCCTGGCCTCAGACTCCAACCCTCCTGCCTCTACCTCCTGAGTCGCTGGATTACCAGTGCGCTCCACTGCGTGCGCCACTGCAACTCTTCACTCCGAGTGGATTTGTAGTTACTTTAACAGTGCATAGGTAAAGATCTGTTCCTTTTTTTAGAGGAAAAAAAAAAAGCTATTGGATTGACTGTTCTCACAGACAACATTACCTTTTGGAAATGAATATCCTGTGCAGTTTTCCCTCATACTCCGAATGGAAATACCATTTTGGTTGCCTATGGAGAGCCTTGGCTTATTGGAGTAATTCAGAGTTTGCATTGCTAATGGATGTGCAGATACAGTCATTTAAAAGACCCCCAGATCCGGTATATGCTGGCTCACGCCCTGAGGGACAAGTGGGGAAGACGAGGCTGGAAACCCCCTAGGGCGTGGCCCCTGACTGCAGGATCACTGACACAGGCTCCTCTGCCTCCTCTTCCCCTGCAGGCGGAAGGTTATGTAATCGGAAGCTGCATCAAGCACATCCCGATTGCAGGTAGAGATATTACGTATTTCATTCAGCAGCTGCTAAGGGAGAGGGAGGTGGGAATCCCTCCTGAGCAGTCACTGGAGACCGCAAAAGCCATCAAGGTAAAAACAGACGGGGACCCGGCCGGTTTGGGGGCGAGAGAGAAAGGGTGCCTGCACTCTCCCCTTGACGCCCTTGCCCGTCTCCTGCCTGCCTGCCTGCCTTTCCCCTCCTGCGAGTGTGGGCCTTGCTTGGTTGACCAGTGAGTTAAGTGGGAGGAGGAGTGAGGCTCAGCCCCTTCTAAGCACAGAGCCTCTGTGGAGGGTCCAGCTGGAAGGGAGAGCGGCTTGGCGATGGGTATCGAGCCACCAGCGTGTGAAGCTCAGCATCGTTTAATTGGAGCCTTGTTAAGGAGAACTTCCCACTAGCCAAGCGCGGCGTCCACGTCTCCCTCCGTGCTTTGTTTTAGACTTAGGCAAATCAGCAACAGGAGCAGCAGCAGCAGCAGCGAGGGTCAGAGGTCCAGTGGAGGTGGCCTTTGTGCCCTGAGAATGAACTTCAGAACCATTCCATTCTGAGGCCCAGAATCAGGAAACAGATGAATTCATTGGCATTTCCAGACTCTAGTCACTATGCTGGAATAGTTACAGGGTGTTTCAGAACTAGTAAGATTAGAAGAAAACTGGCTGTTGCTCTTTATTTAGAATGTCTTCTTGCCCTGGTCTTAATCCTCATGTTACTCTGTGCACGACAGTGACAGACCCTTGTCAAGGAATTTTTTGCCACCAGTTGCAAAGTCAAGGCACATTAAAAAAAAGCAAAACACAAGAGATCCCTAAGAGGCAAGGTTAATGATTATGTGGATGACGAAGGAAGGAGTTTGTTTTTGGAGAATTTAGTGTGGAGTGTGACGTGTGGCCCCGAGCATCTCCTTTGTCATATAACTCAGAGTTTTGGAGCTGTTGGGGGACTTAGGGTGTGTCTTGAAGGCCCTTCCTGGTTGCCTCCCCTCTGAGTACCTTGTGACACACTGGTTGAATGGAAGGAAGCCCCAGAGATGACTCCCACATTTTGATTGACAGTGGGTGAAAACAGAGGATGATGTCCAAGTTTTGATTGACAGTGGGTGAAAATAGAGGTATTCTTAGGACCAGGGACAGGACTGGGAGGCTGCCTGTCCTGGCCCCTCTGGCCTGCAGTTTCCAGGGATGGGGGCTTCTCGGTACTAAAATGGTGGAGTCCAGGCACATGGAAAGAATCGGTCCCGTCTTTGTGGGAAGAGGCTCCAGAGGAGTCCTAAGGCTTCCTTTTTAGACTGAAGTATTCCCAAGGCCTTGCTCGCTTCCTTTCTTTGCCCTTCTTCCATGGAAGAAGAATTTGGATATTTGATCCAAGCTTCATCACTCTTCCATATGTGTTACAAACGGGAGTCAAAATTACCATCCTGCTGCAAGTGACTAGGAGCCTGTGTTCCTTTTCCCAGAAAGGATTCCTGAGTGGCACCACCAATGGGCTGGCTTTTGAGACTCACACTGGACGCTTCCTTTGCTCACTGGGTCTCTGGGTTCCAGCTCTGACCCTGAAATCTGAGCAGGTAGCGTGCCCAGGTTTTGACCGTTCTGCACCCCTGTGGAGGTGGCTGGGGTGAGCCCTCACCTCACGTCTGTCTGTGAAGGGAGAGATCCTGGAGCAGGAGCTTAGAGCCACCACTGCTTCAGCCTTGAGATCAGCGTGGCTGTCTGCAGCCACCTCTGTGGAAGCATTTCGTGCCCCCAGAGGGTGTGGCCAGGCCTCTCAGAGACACCTGAGTGTTTCTGTCTCTCGTCCTGATAGGCTTGGGGTTGTCCCGCCTCTCTCACTCACACACACGCTTTCTCTCTCTGCATCACCAGGGAGCTTGGGGTTGTGGGACAGTTCTCACCCCGTAGACGTACAGTTCTGCTGGAGTCTTCATATCTCCTGGGAGATGCCTGGAAGGTGACGTTAGAGTGTATTTCGAGGGCTCAAAGAAACTTAGTATGAAGACACGTGTGGAGGTTCTTGAGTGCCATTTCTTCCATGAGCCCTGCTGGGTGCTGATGCTGTGTGGATCCACAGCGGGCCACATGCCTTGCCCGCAGGAAGCTTATCTGCAGAGGCCAGTGTGCAGGTGTCACCTGCCGCTCTGCTGAGGTTAGCTCTTTGGCCAGATGATCAGTACAGAGATCCCCAAGAACATCAGCATTACCTGAAACTTGGCATATACTCTGCCTATTTTAGGCTGGGTGTTGGCACCAGGGTGGAAACTAGTCAGAAGGTCTCTTGCGGCAGCCACGTGCTGGCAGCTCCCGTGCTGCTGCCTGACTCTGCTTTTTCTTTGTTCTGTGGTACCTGTCACCTGGCACCATCCCCTGTCAGTTACTTGTTGTAGATGCTTGGTGTCTGGCTCTCAGCAGGCATGCTCCCGGGCAGGGATTCATGGGTTGCGCTTACATGTGGTTCTCCAGGGCTGAGATTCTCAGTGAGTGTGTTGATGAAATGGCTTAGAAACCTCGTCCTTGACGTGCACTCTCGCCAGGCTCACGGGGGGCTGAGGACTCCGTGGAGGGTAGATGGCACTGCCTCATTGTGCCGTGCAGGGAGGGCGTGCGCTCTGTAGATGAGGCTGGGTGTGGTTTGTTGGTCCGGAGGTGGATGGCAGCAAGGTGCCTGGGCAGGCTCTGGGCAGGGAATCCGAGGGAATAAGCGAGGACTAGATAGAGACAGGGCTGGGATTTAGCTCAGTTGGTAGAGCGCTGCCCTGCAGTCTCTGAGGTCCTGAGTTCGATTCCCAGACCACAAAAACGGGAGAAGGAATTGGCAACCCACTCCCAAGGCAATCCTGAAAACAGCCATTGAAAACCCTATAAGGGTCACCATGAGTCGGACACGACTCGATGCCACCTAACAACACAGATGGAGACAAGCTGCTGCCGTTCTATTTGTACATGATGACATCATTTCAGACAAGATGGCGACAGTCAGAGAGCAGTCTGAGAGCAAAGCTAAGACTAACCCTGAGTTGCAGAAAAAGCAACTGTCCAAATTCCAAGCGTAGTTATGCATGAGGTGAAAGATGGCAGGATGTGAGGCTTCATAGCACATCCCCACTGGAGCTGTGGCACGGGCAGATCTGACTTCGGGGTGTCTTTAATGCCTGGGGTTCCTGTGTATTTATAGAGGGCAGAGACACTGGGCAGTTGTTAATACCTGGGGGCGTCTTTCTGTCCTGTGCAGGAGAAATACTGTTACATTTGTCCTGATATAGTCAAGGAATTTGCCAAGTATGACGTGGATCCCCGGAAGTGGATCAAACAGTACACGGGCATCAACGCGATCAACCAGAAGAAGTTCATTATAGACGTTGGTTATGAAAGGTTCCTGGGACCCGAAATATTCTTTCACCCCGAGGTAAGATGTTTCTCCTTGACTGTGTTAAGTGCAGCGTTAATGGAGCAATGCTGCCCCCCAGTGTGCGTGAAGAGCAGTTCTCAGGGACGTCCAGTGAGCCCGCTGGCCGCCTTTCAGATGGAGGCAGTCCCTGCTGCGTTCACCTGCTTGGTTCTTTGGCCTGCCTTGCCATAGACTTATCTCTTTAACAGGTAAGGGTGGATTGTCCCTTGAGAGGCCATGAAGAAGTTTTAACAGCAGTGGAACATAATGGAATTGAAATTGATCTCAAGGGGTGCCATGTGCTAATATAACAACTAGTTAATCGCAAGAATGGCGTACAGGTTGCCTCTGCAACAATTCCATCTTTGTGATTGTTTTTCTAATCCTAATTTCAATGCAGGACATTTGGTCCTGCTGTGTCCCCTGCTGCAAGGTAGGCGAAGCTGCTTCTATCTGAAGATGGTCATTTCTCTTATTTGGACAGTGTATGATTTATACACGTCGCCGCAGGAACTATCTATACATTTGCAGAAAGCAGTAATTAAGAGGTAGTATTTTAAGGTTTATATGTGATGCATTTTATTTGTATTTTGGTGCATTTTCCTGCCTGAATGTATGTTTAATAGGTAGGTTACAAACTGCTGCCTGTTTTTTAGACACATATCTGACCATTTTGTACAGGGAAATCGCACAAAATGTAACCTCACTACTAATGAATGATGTTAGGTGCCGTCGAGTCAAGTTTGACTCATAGCGACCCTATGTACAGCAGATCGAAACACTTGCCGATTCTGTGCC
Organism: Pedetes capensis; assembly: GCA_007922755.1. Lineage (NCBI taxonomy): Eukaryota > Metazoa > Chordata > Mammalia > Rodentia > Pedetidae > Pedetes > Pedetes capensis. Next base: position 31,110 of record VMDO01009310.1, on the reverse strand, counting down.
AGGCAAACGATCTTATTTATGTTTAAGCCCATTGTTGTAGACACTGTGTCAATCCATCTGGTGGAGGGTTTTCCTCTTTTGCGTTGACCTGCCACTCTCCCAAACATGATGTCCTTCTCCAGGGATTGTTCTCTCCTGACTACATGTCCGAAATATGGAAGATGCAGTTTGGCCATTCTTGCTTCCAAGGAGCACTCTGGTTGCACTTCTTCTAGGACAGATTTGTTGGTTCTTTTGGCAGTCCATGGTATATTCAATGAATGATAGCGATCAGCTAATGAATAATAATAATCGAGTGAGCGCTCATGTTTTTAATAATGTCAATATGAAATAGACATGAAACCGGCAATTGCCTAGCTGGTGAATGACTAAATGTTGCCTCCTTTCTCTTTCTATTGCACATTAAAGCTTTCCTTGGTTTTAAAAGTATATTTCAAATGTAAATGAGTTGAGTTATTTATACTTTAGTTAACTTACGGAATTGAATATAAGGGTTTTACTCAACACAATTGTTATGGATGGTTTTATCTTAAAGCTCTCACACTCAGATAAGTTTATAGCTGTACCACCCTGGCATCTGATCTCATCAGATCTCAGAAACTAAGGGTTGGCCTGGTTACTCCTTGGATGGGAGACCACCTGGGAACACCTGGTGCTGTAGGCTTGGGAGAATGACGTGGCTGCCCACTCCTGAAATGATCCACCATCAAAAACCCCATGAATAGCAGAGAAGCACTGGCATAATGCTGGGCATGGCACAGTTTGAGGAGAGTTTCATCTGTTGTACATAGGGTCGCTGTGAGTCAGACCCGACTTGATGGCACCTAACAACAACAAACCTCAGATAAAGCAAGTTGGATGAATCTCTCATGGAACATGTTTTTTCCCCTTTATCCTGGCTAATGTTTTGTTGTGGTATTAACATTCGCAAGCGATACTCTGTGTGTTTTCTGCTGAATGTCACATAGCTCCTGCACATGCTCTTTCCTTTCTCTTACTGGCGTGAGTCACTGTGCGCAGGGGATGCAGGGCTGGCCCGTCCTTGTTGCTGTCGGGTATTTTTCCTTCACTGAACCTGTGCATTTCACCTCTGAGCAGACACACTGCGATCACGCCATGCCCACGTGGTCACTTGTGCGATTCCTTCAACTTACCCCAGTCCAGTGTGATTGCTCGCAGTTTTAGTAGATGGTGTATTTGTTAAAGTTACCTTTAAAAAATAGATTTTGTTTTGTGCTATTTGAGAGCAGTGTTAATGTTTCTTTTATATTTGTATACAATTTAGTTTGCCAACCCAGACTTCATGGAATCCATCTCGGATGTTGTTGATGAAGTCATACAGAACTGCCCCATAGATGTACGCCGTCCACTGTATAAGGTATGAGCTGCTTGGGTGAGGTACTTTGACTCATTCCCTCATTAAAGGCCTAATTAAAGTTCTTAGGTTGTTCATGTCAGTGAGCAAATACTCTTTTTTTTTTTTTTTTTTACCTGTTCTATGGGGTGTGTTACAGACAGTGTGATTGGAAGAGATTTTCCTTGGAGAGAATGTATATGTTTGGAAATATGCTGTTAATTGTTGTTGTTGTTGTTAGGTGCCGTCGAGTCGGTATCCGACTCCTAGCGACCCGCATAGGGTTTTCAATGGCTGTTTCGGGATTGCCTTGGGAGTGGATTGCCAGACCCTTCTCCCACTTTTGCGGTGCTGGGAATTGAACTCGGGACCTCAGAGACTGCAGCGCAATGTTCTACCAACTGAGCTAAATCCCAGCCCATGCTGTTAATTAGAAGGATTTAATTTATCTTTTCTGATCTGGCAAGGTGTACTTGAATTTGGACAATTTTAGCCCTATGTACTGATTGCCAGATTGGAAGATGAGAGTTATCCTTTATGCTCTCAGTGAACTAATCTTGTTCTGTGCTTATTTGGGGTCAGTATGGGCAGATAGTACGTACCTCATGTGGAACAATCCTCATATACTCATGTAATGTTTTCCCAAAATTCTTTGATTGTCTGGAATTCTGAGACTTGGAATGAGAAAAATACAGTCCATGTAGCTTTTGGATAAAAGGAGCCAGAAAGCAGAGCAGGAAGGGTGTGAGTGCGGCTCCCTTTGTCTCCAGGTGACCTTGACTCTAGCGCCTCATGCTGTCAGCTCTCAGCCCCATGGTCACTTTTTACTCCTATGCAAGCTCAGGTAGCTGGATTTTAAAGAAGAGAGAACGAGGCTTAGCAACAAAGACTCAATAAATTTTGTTTCATCTTTATAGTGGAATCTTATATAGTCTTTAAAAATAATGAGGTAAATCAAGGTAAATTCAAAGGAAAAGATATCTATAATATTGTTAAGTGAAAAGAGCAACTTATAAAATTTGCATGTAGCATTTTATGTAGTTGGCAATTTTTTTGAATGATATATACACATATATAAACTCTAAAAACATCTTTGTGAGTGGGATGGTGGACAACTCTTTCATTTTTGTGTTTTAAAATTATTTGGCATTTTATAGCTAACATTATTTGTACAATTGCGAAGGTTTTCCTACGTAGGTAACTTCTTATGGGTAAAAGCAAATAGGATTCTGTTTTTATTTATTTCATGTCCTTATTTAAACATTTCTTTCCTCCACTAAAACATACCAAGAAAGGGAAACTGAAGAGAGGCTGGACATGAAAGTTAAGTAAAAATGTGTCCTGCCCATCTCACGTCTTCAGTCTTCCTTCCCCGTGGCTGTATTGTCCTGTCAGTGATAAGCAGGACTTCACATCCACCGTTGGAACAGTGTTACCATAAAGGAAAGCACCTCTCACGATGGGTGGGAACTTCCTCAGTTGACAATGCAGTCCACGTATCGCAGTGAATTTTATAGAACTTAAAGTAGAGCGAGTCTTGGAGTTCACGTGGACTGAGCCAAGAAGATGGGAAAGGCCGAAGGAACCAAAGACACCTGGTGGGCTGGAGGACCTTATGCTTAGGCTCATCTGGGTCCTGTTTGCTAGGTGCTATTGAGAATTCCATGCCTCACTGATTTGAGAATATAGGTTTGAGTGAGCTGGCACAATGGCTGTACTGCGCCGAAAAGACCGTCTTTGTTTTTTCTTTGTTACCTATCTCGGGGTGCCTGAACTTATCTCCCTTTTGTCTAATGATTTTGATTTCGCTGTGATGCCATTTTTGGTCTTGGAATTATCAAGTTATTAAGTAACACTGCTCAGTGTGCTAACCCTGACCTCAAGGCTTTCTAGGCTAGCGAGAAGGTTCAGCGTGTGAGAAAGATGTGTGAGCAGTGCAGGAGTGCGTAGGCTCATACGGCTCATGTGTTGGGGGGAGCGTCACGGCATCACGTGAAGCCTTGGCTGTGCACCCTCGGATTTGATGCATCCACTGGGAGAGCTTATTGGAAAGGAGGATTCAAAGTAGGGAGGGAGTGTAGCTTTTATATAAAGAGGACAAGGCGAATTTGGGGTTGGGGGGGTGTCCTCTGTGGAGGACATGGTTTCTTTGACCTGAATCAGTTCCCCCACTCCTCTCTGAAGGTTTTGCCTTAGATTTCCATCTCTTATTAGACACTTCCAGTAACTCTCCTGTAGCCACCTCACATCTGTGCATAGATAACCCCTGCTTATGATTCTGTCCTTAATCTTTTTTTTTTTTTTTTTTTTTTTTTTTTTGCGGTACTGTGGGTTGAGCCCAGGGCCTTGCACCTGCATGCTCTTCAAGTGCTGGACCACTGACCTGCACCCCCAGCCCATTTTTTTACTTTTTTAGACAGGGTCTCGCTAAGTTACACAGAGTGCCTCTGGTCTCGAACTTGCAATGCTCCTGCCTCTGCCTCCTGAGCTGCTGGGATTACAGGCGTGCGCCACTGTGCCCAGCCCTGTCCTTAATTCTTACATTCTTTTCCCAGCCTCCCTAACTAGGAGGGTAGAGTTTGTTACAGATGGGTGCAAAGCGATCAGACCCTGGTGGTGTCACCTGATACTAGGAGATGACGTGGGATATCTAGTAGTTAAAAATGTCCCTTCAGAGCTGTCCTTTGTTTGGCGGTGGTTGGGATGGAACCCAGCAAGTGCTCTGTGCTGAGCCACATCCCCAGCCTTTGGTCTTTGGAGACAGGCTCTCGCCGAGGGCTTCACCGTGGCCTGGAACTCGTGATCCTCTTGTCTCAGCCTCCTGAGCGCTAGAATTGCAGGTGTGCGCCGCCATGCTCCAGAGCCATTCTTATGGTGGTTATGCAGTGGAGAGTGGAGGAGGGGTGCTGGTCATAGACTGTTCCTTTTTTTTTTTTTTTTTTGCAGTACTGGGGGTTGAACCCAGGGCCTCGCGCCTGCATGCTTTGCAAGTGCTGGGCCACAGAGCTGCACCCCCAGCCCATTTCTTTACTTTTTTTGAGACAGGGTCTCGCTAAGTTAAGCAGACTGCCTCTGGTCTCAAACTTGCGATCCTCCTGCCTCCGCCTCCCAAGCCCCTGGGATTACAGGCGTGTGCCACCACACCCAGCGTAGACTATTCTTGTATGTGGAGTCATTATCGTGGCCATCGCTGGATGTGAATGTTGCCAGTGCCCAGGGGATCATTTGGCTAGGGGAGGTGAGAACAGCGTCCATTTGTAGACAGGGGTGAGGATGGGAGGAAACCCACAGTGGAAGCACGGTCTCAGGAATTATGTCTGGGTGAGGAGTGGGAAAAGTAGTTTCACAAATAACTTAAGGATGTATAACCCAGTTATTCACATTTCCTTATTCATTTTACTTTTATTTATTTTATGGACTGGTTCGTTGTCACTAGGTAGCTCAGGCTGGCTTCAAACTCATCCCCCTGCCTCAGCCTCCCAGATGCTGGGATTACAGGTGTGTGCCGCCACGCCCAGCATTTCCTGATTTTAAAAGTGTCAGTTTCCACCAGCTCTGTACTAGGTACGAACACGATTAAACTTACAGATGTAACTTCCTGTTAGGTGCCATCAAGTCAAGGTTCTACCCATAGTGACCCTCACAGGGTTTCAGTGGCTGATTGTTTCGGGATTGCTTTTGGGAGTGGGTTGCCACGGCCTTCTCGTGTACAGTGTCACTTAAGCAGTGGATAAGTTCACGTTGCTGTTTTTGTGGCTCATTGTTCTCTAGGTTCTGCACTGTTACCACGCAGAAACACCCTGTGCTTCTTCCATCAAAACAGATTTTACTTGAAATCATGTTATCAATTATAGACTTCATAAATCATCTCATAAAGCAGCTCCAAGTTAGTGTTTGTGTGTGTTAAGAACTGGAGTGGAGAGTGCTTGCTTTCAGCAACCTCTGCAGCAGTGGCTGTTTCTATTCCTGTTTCACAGACAGAACTGAGCCGGCCCTTGAGAGACCAGCCCCTGGCCCGCGGCACGCTGGCCTTGGTGCCGCCCGCCCGATGTTTAGGCAGGTTCCTGTGAGCAGGGACCCTGAGAGTGTAAGATGCTGTGTCTTTTAACCTCACCCATGTTACCTGAGGTCTTTTTCTTTTTTCGAGACACTAGGGGTTTGAACACAGGGTCTTATGCATGCTTTGCAAGTGTTCTGCCACTGAGCGGCAGCCCCAGCACATTTTTTAATCTTTTATTTTGACACAGGGTCTTACTCAGTTATGCAGCCTGCCTCTCGCCTCAGACCTGCGATCCTCCTGCCTCTGTGTCTGCCTCCGGAGACGCTGCTGCTGGCAGGGATTACAGGCATGAGCCAGCATGCTGGCTGAGGTTAAGACTCTCCTTTTTTTTTTTGCGGTATTAGGGGTTGAACCCAGGGACTTGCGCTTGCTCTGCAAGTGCTGGACCACTGAGCTGCACCCCCAGCCCATTTTTTTTTTTTTTTTTTTTTTTTTTTACTTTTTGAGACAGGGTCTCGCTAAGTTATGCAGAGTGCCACTGGTCTCGAACTTGTGATCCTCCTGCCTCTGCCTCCCCATCCGCTGGGATTACAGGCGTGCACCACCGCACCCAGCTCAATATTCTCCTTCTTGACAACTGAGCTGTGAGAGGGCTAGGACTGGGGGCAGCACGTAGCTTAGCTGCTAAACGGCAGGATTGGATTTTCAGCCTGTGTCCCATGTCTTTGAAAAACTCACACTTTTCCATACTGTACGCACTGGAAAAGGTGGAGGAAGATGGTTCTCCAGTAGGAGAAGCCAGTCCCTGGCCACTTCATCCTTAGGACAACCATTCCTTGCCTGTGGTTTTGGAAGGGCCTTAGCTTGGCCCTGGCCACCTAGGTTGTGCTGAGTAACTCTTGTGCGCCATCAGCCATGTTCGTTTTCCTTTTTTGTGACAGACAAGGTCTTGATAACCATGGCCAGACACAACCCCCATCCCAGGCCCTGACCTGGGAACAGAGCTGGCCCACTTAACTCCTTGCAAGATCAGCTCATCAGCAAAGCCCACCGCTCAGGCCCTCAGCCTTTTGTCCTGGGCTGGAGTTGCAGGTGGGCATCCTGCGGCTGGGCCTCCCCTGGGCTCTGTCCTCCTAACCAGGCCTCCGGGGCAGAGGGCAGCCCAGCTGCCGGCAGGTCTGGGTTGGCCTTGCAAGTAATTTAAGAGTTCATGTGGGGCTGAGCGATGGGAGGGCCACTTACCATGGAGTTGACATGGTTTCTGTCCCTTGCCAGCTGAGCTCCATACTCTGCAGGGGAAGGGAGGGACAGGAATGAGACTGCCCCTTCGCCACCTTCGTAGAAAATGAGTTGGCATAGACTCAAATACAACGTGGGATTTAAGCTGGAAGCCGCGGGGTTGGTGGGGGGGAGGATGGCGTCTCTGCTCCCGGTGGTGTCCAGAGGGGGTGGGCAGGGGGCTCTGCACTGCCTGGTGGCTGCCCCCTCAGGAACACATCATTCTTTGGCCATTGTGGCAGGGAAGCAGCTGCTGGCAGTCACTTTACCTGAGGGCCACTGGTGGCGGCACCCAGCCTCTGCCACAGCCACTAAGAGGGACTGCCTTCCAAAGCTTGGTGTGGTGGGTAAAATGAAGTGTAATGTGGAGGCTTGGAGATGCCCACTGTCTGCGTGCTCACCTGCCAGCACAGTTGTGGTGCTTCCAGACCACGAGTGGGCCAGCTTTTTCCTTAAAGGGCCGGAGGGATCTTTCTGGCTTTGCAGGCCATGCGGTCCCCTGATGCTTTGCTGAGTTCTGCCAAAGCCCCATGGATCATATATGAGCCGCCAGGAGAGGCTGGGTTCCTAGAATAGTTCCTCAGATAGGCAGCTTGTTGCACAGGTGGAGTGACCGGTTGACACTTCCCAGAGTAGGCCTGTGGCGGTGTCTGCTGGCTCCTGTCCGGTGGGCTGAGCATGTAAAGGTGTGTCTTTGGCTAGCTCCCTGGCAAGTCAGTGCTGGGCTTAGAAAAGACTACGGAGGCGCTGTGGCTGGCCTCCTGTGACGTCGGGGGTTTGTGGCTTCGGCCTGTGATGCCCGGGGCAGAGCTATGGGCCGCTAGGCCGGTGCTTCTGCCCAGGAGTTCGTGTCTAGAAGCGGTCAGTGGTTTCTGCGGATGGACTCACACTGTGTGCGCTGGGAGAAGGGCCTCGGAGCCGCGGCCCCCACTGTCACCGTCTGCTCCTGGGCAGTGCACTTTCTGTTCTCCTGGGCGCTCTTTGTCAGTTCCTGTGGACATGAGCCTGCCACGGGGTCATCTTTCCGCCTCTACCTGTTGGTAGGTGGGCCGAGGATAGGGTATGGGTTGTAAAAGAATAGTTCTGAGCACCACTGGAGGGAAAGGGCTGGGATTTAGCTCAGTGGGTAGAGCGCTGCGCTGCAGTCTCTGAGGTCCCAAGTTCAATTCCCAGCACCGCAAAAATGGGAGAAGGACCTGGCAATCCACTCCCAAGGCAATCCCGAAACAGCCATTGAAAACCCTATGAGGGTCACCTATGAGGTGCCGACTCGACGGCACCTAACAACAACCACCACCACCACTGGTGGGAAGACACTGAGTGCTGCCACCGCGCATGCGGACACCTTCTCGTGCCTTCACGCGGTGGCTCTCTCCTCCCCATCCTTCCTGCTCCCTGGCTCTTCCCTCCTTTGTCACCAGTGCTGCTTGCCGCACGTCAGGCCCACTCCTGCCAGTGGCCCAGGCACTTTGTCCGTCTGGTGCACGCCCAGACCCTGGGGCATTGCCCGGTCAGGCTGGATGCCCTCCCCCAGGAGTAAGGGTGTCGGCTTCCTGCCCTCGGCCACCTGTGTGCCTTCCCCCCGTTCCTGCAGCCTAACTAGGGCAGCCGTGGTGGCCACGGTGAGGAGAGTGGAGCTCTGGGGATCCAGCGGGAAGGAGCGTGGGGCAAGCTCCTTGGTGCTTCATCCAGGGTCAGAGAGCATTGCTTCTGTCTGTCTAGCCGGCTCCTTCCTTGAGGCATCTGTCCACATGTGTCAGACCAGGACTGCCACGTTTCCTGGACTCACAGTCACCGTAACCCGTAATGGGGTTTATGATGATGAAGTGCGTAAGGAGGTGGCTTGCTTTCGCCTCCACAGAGATATCTGAGACCCTCTTGGCCACTGCGTTAGCCAAGGAGGATCGCAAGTTCGAGACCAGAGGCAGTCTGCATAACTTAGGGAGACCCTGTCTCAAAAAGTTAAAAAAAAAAATGGGCTGGGGGAGCAGCTCAGTGGCCCAGCACTTGCAAAGCAGGCTACTAGACAGGAAAGGTCAGTGGGGACAGTAGGAGGTGAGAGTCCAAGGTGGAAGTTGAGACTGTTCCCTCCAGCTTGCTGAGGTGTAATAGACGCGTAACCACTGTGTATATCTAAGGTGTGTGCATAACGTGATAAGTGAGGTGCGTATGCTGTGGGCTCTCGCCACAGTCAAGCCGTTTAACACACCTTCAGCTCGTGCCGTAACTCTGCGTGTGTCGTGAAAGCACTCAGGGGCAGCTCTCTTAGCAGATTTGCTGTGTACGGTACATCCCTGTTGGACAGGAGTCGGGGTCCTGCCCCGCAGAGCTGGGGTGTTCGGGCTGGGGCTGGTGTGGAGCTGGGCAGCTGGATGTGGAAGCCTCCCCAGGGGATTCCGACGTCTGGCTAAGCTGACAGCCACCACCAGCAGCTGGCCTGCTCCTGGGTTGGCTGGGGTTTGTGACTCACCTGCTTTACCTGCGGGCGAAGCCGGTTGGAGCTGCTGTGTAATGGTGCTGGGTGACGGTCTGCTTCTCACGCTCACGCCGTGTCTGGAGCCCCTGCTGGTGCACACGGCACTATTGTTAAATAGACGGGATTTCAGCGTGTGTGAGGTACGGCTTTTGTCCTGAAGAGCTTATAAAAAAGCTGAAAATGTCGAGATAACTCATGGGAATCACTGCCCGCTAAATGTCATTAAAGTGAATCATGTTAAATTATGGTAATTGAGAGAAGGGGCCGCATTTAATTTGAGGGCATCGAGACAGGCTTTGGGAAAGGGCCGTCTCAGTCAAGCCTGGCTGGCCTTCGCAGTGGGTGTGGGCTGGACCAGCCTGGTGCAGGGAAAACCATGGGCACAGGCAGAAGGAGGGAGCAGGGGCCATGTAAAGAATTCATTTCCCCTGAAGCCTGGAGTGGTGCAGAGGGGTGGGGACTGGTGGGACAGGAGTCTAGGAGGAAGGGTGGGCCAGCAATAGAGCATCTTTAAACCCGCTTTACCAGTGGGTTGGACATTGTTACAGTTCCTGTTCATTATATTTGTCAAGAAGATGTGTCTACAGGTTAAGGGTTGATTTTTCCATAACAAATTGTTACGGAGAGATATATACATATATACACACACACACACACACACACACACACACACATGTATATATATATACACACATATATATGTATATATGTGTGTATATATATACACACACATATATATATATATTACAATTATCTCACTCCAAATCAGAAAAGCATATTGCAAAGTAAATGAATTGTGTATATTATTTTCTATTAATATTGAGTAAATTCAAATATCTTTAATACTTGAAAAAGAAAATTAGAAAAAATATATGTCATTTTTTTCAGCCCTCCCCCACAGTTCTGGGGATCAAATTCCAGGCCTTTTTCATGCCAGGCAAGTACTCTGCCACTAAGCTGCATACCCAGCCCTTCATCTTTTTCAGATAGCAATTTCTTGAGCTGAAATCTGGTTGAAGTCTAGTATGTGAACGGCTAAAAAGGTGAGAAGGACCCGGCAGCCCACTCCCAAAAAACAGTCAGCCATTGAAAACCCTATGAACAGCAGAGAAGCACTGACAATAGTGTTTTACCTGTTGTACGTAGGGGCACTATGAGTTGGACGCTGACTTGATGGCACCTAACAGCAATAACAAAATGGTGACTGCTGCAGCTTGGGCAGGGTGTGGAGAAGGCTCCAGAACGCGACTGTTTTAGCTCTAATTCCATACTCATTCCCTCTTCCAGTTGATGCTTTTGATGCTTTTTAACAACTCATCTCAGAATCGTAAGATTGTTCTTGTCCTCCCGGGAGGGGAAGCCTGCTGTTGGCACCTGCTCATGGACTTGCCCCGTGAGAACCGTAAGAATCTTACTGCAGGGGAGGGGTGACGGAGGTGTCCATGCTGGTGCCCATCGCCCAGCAGCTTTGAGACAGTGTCACGTGAGTGCCTGCAGAATGCCAAGGTCGCCACGGGCACCCAGGATGTGGGCTGAGCGCAGTGAGCTGAATGAGCCCAGGGAAGGCGTGGCGCGTGAGATTTCCTGTGGCCCGTGCTCCCCGTGTGGTCGGCCATGCTGGAAGCGTTCCCCACGCTGCCACCAGCCACACACGACTCTCGAGCCCTTGAAACGCGACTATTGCAACCGAGGAACAGCAGTTTAACTTTCATTTAATTCTAATTGATGTGAATTTAAATTGCTACATAGAGGTGATGGCTACCCTGTGGGACATCTCAAGTCCAGTCTTGGAAGCTGGTACGACCTGTTCAGAGCAGGGAATGCAGCCCGGACTGGGGAGACAGGCATTCCAGGCAGTGGAAATCATCCGTTAGCAGGGATGGGGGAGAATAATGTGTCTGTGGATCCTAATGTGAGCTAATGGACTTAACATTTGAAGGGCACACAGTGACCGCAGAGCCCGGGATGTGTGCCCAGGGCCAGGTTATGTGGGGCCTGCAGGAGAGAGTGTGTAAGCCACTGTGTGTTAGGCAGGTTTCCAGGAGAGCCGTGGCCTGTCCACCCAGAGGGACCTTGCACTGAGTGTGAGTTTATCCTGAGGACCTGAGGCAAAGATGTGACGTGACTCGATTAGGTTTTAGAAGAGGGCTTGGGCTGCGTCAGGGCGGGGGCTGGAAGACCCATGGTGCCGTGGGTGAGGCAGGAGAGGCAGGGCGGTGCTGACTGTGGGACGTGGCAGCAGGAGGCGCGTGGAGGAAGATGGGTGGGTGGAGAGAGAAGAGGCTGCACAGCACCGGTGAGGTTTGGTCAGGCAAGTGGAAGAGGCTCTGGTTTCTTTCTTTTTTTTCCCCCTGTACTGGGGGTTGAACCCAGGGCCTCGCGCCTGCATGCTTTGCAAGTGCTGCACCACTGAGCTGCACCCCCAGCCCATTTTTTCACTTTTTGAGACAGGGTCTTGCTAAGTTATGCAGACTGCCTCCGGTATCGAACTTGGGGTCCTCCTGTCTCCGCCTCCCGAGCTGCTGGGATTACAGGCGTGTCCCACCGTGCCCAGCACCAGGTTCAGGTTTGGCACTTGCACCCCAGGAGGATGGGCTGGGATTTATGGAGATGGGAGACAAGGAGCAGGGAGCATTGGAGGAGGCAGAACTGAGTTCTCCCTGGGTGGGGATGTTAGTCACACTCACAGGTTGAAAGCGCAGGAAGATCTGGGAGATATAGAGACTTGAGGACACCCGGGTGCTGATGGAAATAAGGGGTCTGCCAGGGGATGCCACGGTGGGAGAATGCAGGAGAGAAGCCAGGACAGCCTTCGGCAGAGCCCACAGGAAGTCAGGTTTGAAGGGATGAGCAGGGAAAGGAGACCCAGGGGATGGTGTTGGCCGTTCTCCAGAGAAACAACCAGGACACTGGTGTCTCCCTCCTCTCTTCACCTCCCCCGTCACATCTGTGTATCTCTATGACTTACCTTAAGGATTTGGCTCATGTGATTGCGGGGGCCAGTGAGTCCAAAGTTTGTATGGCATGCCAGCAAGCTTGGGGCTCAGGCAGGAGCTCCGGCTGCAGTTTTTTTTTTTTTTTTTTTCCGGTGCTGGGGGTTGAACCCAGGCCCTCGCGCCTGCATGCTTTGCAAGTGCTGGGCCACTGAGCTGCACCCCCAGCCCATTTTTTTTTTTTTGACTTTTTGAGACAGGGTCTCGCTAAGTATGCAGACTACCTCTGGTCTTGAACTTGCGATCCTCCTGCCTCCTCCTGCCTCTACCTCCTGAGCTGCTGGGATTACAGGCATGCGCCCGCACGCAGCCCGGCTGCAGTCTTGAGATAGAATTCCTTTTCTAGGAAACCTCAGTCCCCACCAGGAGCAGCCTGCGAGGGGGACTGCACAGAGGCCAAGTTACGGCAGTTGAAGAAGAAAGGGAATCACAGGAAAAGACATGCTGATGGTCTTTTTATTTTGGGGGGGGGGGGCACTGGGGGTTGAACCCAGGGACTGGCACTTGCATGCTCTGCAAGTGCTGGACCACTGAGCTGCACCCCTAGCTCATTTTTTTTTTAGCTTTTTGAGACAGGGTCTCGCTAAGTTACACAGACTTCCCCTGGTCTCCAACTTCCAATCCTCCTGTCTCCACCTCCTGAGGGTTACATGTGTGCATCACCGCGCCCGGCTACGCCGATGGTCTTCATAGGAGTTTGTCACAGCTGTGAACATCCCCTGGGCTCGGGTAGCTGTTCAGAGCCAGCCTGGAGATGAGGATGTGAATTTCATCAGGAATGTGGTTGGGTATTGCACAGCCAGTGCGTTACACATAGGTTTGCTTGAACCTTGTAGGGCTTGTAAACTTTGGGTTTAGTTTGAGCTTAGAAAGCTTTTAGTTCCTATAAAAGGAAAACTTCTCGAGAAATCCATGTAGGAATGTCAGGGGCTTTTAACAGCGTTGTCACCTTAACTCGTAGCCATTGTGGGCATCTGAATTGTGAGAGAGAGGAAAGGTGTCAGTGAGTGGGGTTTTTTTTCCCCCTTCTTCATCCTCTTCTTCCTCTTCCTCCTCTTCCTCCTCTTCCTCTTCTTCTTCCTCCTCCTCCTCTTCCTCTTCTTCCTCCTCTTCCTCCTCCTTCTCTTCCTCCTCCTCTTCCTTTTTTTCCTCTTCCTCCTCCTCTTCCTCTTCCTTTTTCCTCTTCCTCCTTCTCTTCCTCCTCCTCCTCCTCCTCCTCCTTCTCCCCCTCCTCTTCCTCCTCTTCTTCTGCCGCCTCCTCCTCCTCCTCCCCCTCCTTCTCCCCCTCCTCTTCCTCCTCTTC
>VMDO01009310.1:0-17606 GCA_007922755.1 Pedetes capensis | reverse complement strand
CAACTGAGCTAAGAAGAGAGGGTCTAGACAAAATGTGCTTAGCAGTACAGGAGTAGGAAGTTTTGTTATCTTTACTACCATGCTAGACATTACTGATTGGATTTCTGTTCAGAGTTTTATTTAAGATTTCTGGTGTAAGTGTTAGGGCCCTGACTAGTTATATGCGGTGTTTATAATTGTGTGTGCTATGGCATTCTTTACCAGTGTAGATGGGATCTTTCAGGTTGCAGAGGTAATTTAAAATGGAGGCTTTTATTTGACATCACAAAGTACACATTTACACAGCAAGGTAAGGCATTGTTGTACATGTTGGAGGCTCTTGAAAAAATCCTGTCAACATGTTGTTATTGTTGTTAGGTGCCGTCGAGTTGAGTCCTTCTCATAGCAGTCCTATGTACAGCAGATGGAAACACTTCCTGATTCTGTGCCAGGCATATCATCTTATTTATATTTAAGCCCATTGTTGTAGACACCGTGTCAATCCATCTGATGGAGGGTTTTCCTTTTATTCGCTGACCTGCCACTTTCCCAAACATGACGTCCTTCTCTAGGGGTTGGTCCTTCCTGACTACATGTCCAAAATATGTAAGATGCAGTCTGGCCATCCTTGCTTCCAAGGAGCACTCTGGTTGCACTTCTTCTAGGACAGATCTTTTGGTTCTTTTGGCAGTCCATGGTATATTCAATAGACGTCTCCAGCATCATAATGCAAAAGCAATTGATGCTTTTGAATTGATGCCTGTCAACACAGTGAACTTAATAAATACATGACAGCTTCTCACCAAGCTAGAGGGACAGTGCACAGACAGGGCTCGGAGCCCCTCAGAGAGGAGGGGTCAGAGGACTACACTGTGACAACCTGGTCTCCGTGTAGGAAATTTAGACTGCAGGTGAGCAAAGATCGTTATTTTAGTTTAAAATACATGTTCAATTTAGAAAATTTGAGATGTACAAAAAATTTTAATAAAGGAAATAGAAGTCACTCTGTTATCCTGGATTATCAGTTATTACTGTGTGCATTTTTCCTCTTTTGGTCCTGAAATATAAATAGGATTTGTTGTATCATGTTATATTTATATTTATATTTTATATTCCACGTATTCACTTAGCTTTATGTTGCAAGCACTCTCTTAAGCATTATTGTTGTTGTTGTTAGGTGCTGTCGAGTTGGTATCCGACTCATAGCGACCCTCATAGGGTTTTCATTGGCTGTTTCGGGATTGCCTCGGGAGTGGATTGCCACGTCCTTCTCCCATTTTTGTGGTGCTGGGAATTGAACTTGGGACCTCAGAGACTGCAGCACAGCGCTCTACCAACTGAGCTAAGTCCCAGCCCTCTTAAGCATTAGAACTCTTCAAAAACATTATTATTATTTTTTGCATTACTGGGAGGTTGAACCCAGGGAACTGTGCATACTTTTACAAGTGCTCTTCCACTGAGCTGCACCCCCATCCCCTTTTTAGAAAACTTTTTATCTTGAGACAAGGTCTCGCTGAATTATGCAGGCTGCTTCTGGCCTCCAACCTGCAATCCTCCTGCCTCTGCCTCACGCACCGCTGGTAGTACTGGCCAGCTTAGAAACCTTGTTTTAAATGAGGTCTGACGCTCTGTGCTGTGTCTGCTCAGTACTAACCCTTCCCCTATGTTTAGATTTTTGGTATTTTTCTATGTCAGGCCAAGGTTTCTTTCTTGATTAGGGCATATGAGGTTTTGTGGCATAATCTGACACACATGGGAGCCTGTAATTTAAAATGCTTTTCATGTTGAATGGTTCTGATTTGAGAATTTGCTGACTTGAGCAAAGCAGATATTTTCTGGCTAATTCTTACCGGCTCCCCAGGTCTTTGGATACATCGGATGTTCAGTTCAGTGGCCTTGTTGAGAAAACGATGGCCAGGATTGTAACCCATGAAATTCACTGACTGATGAGGAATTGCTTTGCTTTCTCATTTAAACTACTTTTAGAATGAGTCACATTGAATTTTGGCTTTTGGAAGCTTCCTGAGAAGTATTATTTTCATGTCATCATGGTTAAGGGGGGCTCCAGAGCCAAGTGGTCTGCACGTGTGCTGACTGAGCCACTTCCTAGCATCGTGCCTGCTTGGTTACCTAGGCTCTTGGGGCATCTGCTTCCCCAGGTGCAGGTGGGCATGATGATTGTTGCTGCCTCACAGCATTGTTGGGGGATGTAATGAGGTGACCTTGTAAAGGCTAACACACACAGTGAGTGCTTCTTGTTGTTGTTAGGTGCCGTTGAAAATGGTCAGTGTTCAACTCATAGCAACCCTACATACAACAGACGAAACACTATTGTCTTGCTTTTCTGCTATTCGTAGGGTTTTTAATGGCTGATTGATTTTTGGGAGTGGGTTGCCGGGTCCTTCTCCCAAGCCTACAGCACCTGGTGTTCCCAGGCAGTCTCCTATCCAAGTACTAACCAGGCCTGACCCTGCTTAGCTTCTGAGATCTGACAGATCGGATGCCACAGTGATACGGCTGCAGGCAAACTGTTCCATTACCACATTGTTGTTGTTGTTAGGTTGTGGAGTTGTATCTGAATCCTACTGACCCTCATGGGATTTCAATGGCTGATTGTTTCAGGATTGCCTCGGGAGTGGATTACCCTGTCCTCCCACTTTTGTGGTGCTAGGAATACAACTCAGGACCTCCGAGACTGCAGAGCTACACTCTACCAATTCAGCTAAATTCCAGGCCCACAGTACTTGATATGTAGTAAATATTATGTACAGTACTAATAAGATTAAGTACTAAGTAAATATAATTGTTCTCTTAATCCCATATCCTTGAACCTGGGCTCTGGATTTTGGCAGGTCTGCAGCTTCCTAGGGCTGGGATTTAGCTCAGTGGTAGAGCGCTGTGCTGCAGTCTCTGAGGCCCCGAGTTCAATTCCTAGCACCGCAAAAATGGGAGAAGGGCCTGGCAACCCACTCCCAAGGCAATCCCGAAGCACTCAGCCATTGAAAACCCTATGAGGGTCGCTATGAGTCGGACACCGACCCGACGGCACCTAACAACAACAACAAAGCAGCTTCCTAGATGTGAAGCTTTGCATCAGTTTAACTTCCCACCTTGGAACTTTAATCTGTACAATGGGGTAGTAATACCTGTTTAAGAATGTTGTTGTGAGGCTAACATGGGACAAGGAACCAGTGACTGCCACATGCTGAGCATGCTACTGTTAGTACTGATGATAAACTAAGTGGTGAGTGAGCCCTCTAAACAAACAAGACATGCAGAGATACAATGTACAGTGAGGACTGCGAGGAACTAAATGAGCAAACATATGAGTGTGTGGGGCAGACTGGAAATTTGAACTGACATAACATCTGTTTAGATTTGGTTCAGAGAAAATGCTGCAGTTGTATTCCAAGAGAATAGGTGCTATTTGAATTCCATTGAGGAGAAAGGAAAAACTTTTTTTTTTTTTTTGGTACTGGGGGTTGAACCCAGGGCCTCGTGCCTGCATGCTGTCTGCAAGTGCTGGACCACCGAGCTGCACCCCTAGCCCATTTTTTTAGTTTTTGAGACAGGGTCTCGCTAAGTTATGGAGACTGCCTCTGGTCTCAAACTTGCCATCTTCCTGCCTCCGCCTCCCAAGCCGCTGGGATTACAGGTGTGCGCCACCGTGCCCGGCTGTTAGGAAGAACATTTCTGTTTTGCAACTTTGCCATAAACCAGATTTGCTTCAGCTGTTAGCCCATTAGTGCGTTTTGAGTTTTTACTTCTTGTTACCAGACTTGTCACCTGTAACATGTTGTGCATTATGAAAAGGAAGGGGAGAGGTCTCATTTGGCCAAAGGTGGCTTATTGAGCGTCCAGGGCAGAAGTCGAGGCTTACGCTCTGTGGAGGCAGGAGTAAGACACTGAGGCAGTGAGAGGAGGGAATCTGCACCCCCTGCCAGGACTGTTCATTTGTTCCCTGAGTGACATTGAGGGGACCTGCCCAATGCTGTGACCAAACCAGGAGCAAAATCCCTGCCTCCGTGGAGATTACATTGGTTCAGGTCACAGGGACATAAATGAGCGAGTGAATGAAATACCCAGTGTCAGTACAAAGGAAGAAACGGAAGGAAGGGAGTGCTGGGGCTTGGGTGCGGGTTCAGTGTCCCCCGGTAGTGTGGGAAGCCTCCCAGAGCGCCCCTTGAGGCGGAGACTGGAGAGGCCTCTGTGTGGTTGCTGAGGAGTGGCCTTGAGTGGGAAGCTGAGTGTGCAAGCTCGGTGAAGGGGGTTCTGGGAGGCAGGCTCAGGAGATGTTTGTCACAGCGTCAGACCCGCACTGAGTTCAGACCTTAAGAAGCCGTGTAGACCTGTTGCTTTACAAACAGTGAAATAAGGTGGCATGTACACTGTGTTTTCATTACTGTGGAACACGCTGAGATAAATGGGGCATTTAAAAAATGCTTTGTGCTGGATTCTCTGCTGGGAGCCCTTCCTCTGTCGACTGTTGTGTGGGATAATTTGCCTCATGAGTTTGCTTCTTTTCTGTAAGTAAAGGCATTTAATTTTAGAATATTAAAATTTTATTATTTGTGATATGCTTTTAAAGATTGCTGTAGAGAAATATTTACTTTTCCATGTGGAAATTGATTAAGAATACTGTTAGCCTTAAGCGTTGATGTTTCTGAGGTCCACACTCATTAAGGTAAGCTTTCCTTTGAGATGAGATAGAAAGAATACATGTGTTGGTAATTTCGCCAGTTTACCTTGTTTTAATATATGCACCCCCACCCCCCATAGCAAAACAAGCACAGGTAGGAATAAACCAAGGCAGGCAATGTCTGTACACCGGATTTGAATAGCTCTCTGAACAGTCACTTGGCTTCAGAGTAATAAGTTCAGGCAACGTTAATGCCCATAAGTGGCGGTGAGGAAACCAGCTGGCTTTTCATGCGGGCGAGCTAGCTCAGTGAGAGAAAGAGTCCTGGGCAAGCCAGGAGGGGAGATGGGTTCCCTCCTCACCCGGCCTTCGCCTTCCCCTCTCCCTGGGTGTCTCCTGGTGTCTTACCTTCCCCTCGAGAACCTAGCTGAGTACGTCTTAGGAGTGAAAGGCGTGCTTTCCACGTGCCATTTTCTCAGGGAAACTTGGGTTGGGTTTTGGAAAGAGTGGGCTCTGTTGTACTGAGAAGTGGGCAGTGGTGGGCCTGGCTGGGCAGCTTTGGACGGGCTTGGTGAGGTTTGCACTCTGGTTGATTTCTTGTTTTCCACCACCAGGAAGAGAGTAGTAGCAGTAGAGAAGGGATAAAAGGACTGAAGCAAGGTTTGGGTCACTTTTTGTTTCCTCCGATAAAATCCGTTTTCCATTTAAATGTTGACTGTAGTCAGGGAAGGTATGTTTTTAGAGTTTAGTATCGAGACGGAAGGTGTTCCTTGGTTTTGGTCACTATAGCATTCCGTTTCTGACGTACTGTTTGTCACGTGTAACATGGTTGGTGAAGGCAGAATTTTGTTCCTTTTCAGCCAAGCACTGTAGTGCATGCTGGTAATCCCAGCACTCAGGAGGCCAAGGCAGGAGGATCGTGTGTTCAAGGCCAGCCTGGGTTACACGGTGAGGCCCTGTCTCAAAGAAAACATACGAAGAATTTGTTCCTTTCCTTGAAAGAGACTTTAAAAAGTACTCAGGCTTCTTTCATCCCCCCTGCCTTGGAGATAGAGGTGGTGACAGTCACAGGCAATGTTCTGCTGTCCTAGGAGATGCCAGGTGGCTTTACCTAGATTGGCCTGCAAGGGCAAGATCCCATACCCCTACTTTCAAGTGTATTTATGTCACATACAGCTGAGACTACGGGGTGTGGACAGGAAGGACTGTGTTCTGTTTGGGGTGGGTCCACATTATGTAGCTTGTTGGTCAGTTTCAAAGTGTATCTAGAGGAGGGTCACCAGGACAGTGAGATGCCTTGGGGAGATGTCCTGGGAGAAAGGGTTGAGGGAAGTAACACCGTTTGACTTCAGCTTTGGTAAGTCTGACTGGGAGGTGGGTGGAAAGGTGGGCATTGTAGCCAGGGGGCAAAACCAGGGCTAGTGGCTGTGGCTGCAGCGTTCATTCAGTGCGAGGAGAGCTGCCTTCTGGAGAGGTCGTCCAACAGTGCGGGGCTGGAGGCTGCATTCCTGGAAGGGACGCGCTGTGGACTAGTGATTAGAGCATCGTGGTGAACTTGTGGACTGCACATGTGGATTCCCTGTGGCAGGCAGAATGTGGGCTCTGTGCGTGGATCTCGACAGCAAGGTGAGCACGTGGACTCTGCATGTGGGTCCTTTGTGGTAGTGAGCATGTGAACTGTGTGTATGTGGATTCCATGTGGTGCCCATGTGGGCTGCGTGTGCAGGTCCTTCGTGGTAGTGAATATGTGAACTGTGTGGATTCCACATGGTACACATGTGGGCTGTGTGTGCAGGGCCTGTGTGGTAGTGAGCATGTGGGCTGTGTGTGGATTCCACGTGGTGAGCATGTGGACTGCATGTGTGGGTCCTGCCTGGTAGTGAGCATGTGGGCTGTGCATGTGGATTCCACGTGGTGAGCACATGGACTGTGCTTGTGGTTCCCACGTGGTGCTGAGCCCTTGGGCTGCCTTTGGGGACTGTGTGTGGAGTCCACGTGGTGAGCACATTAGCTACGTGTGTGGATCCTGCGTGTTAGTGTGTGGACTACACTCTCGGATCCCATGTGGTGAGCACGTGGACTGTGTGTGGATCCTGTGCTACCCATTCGTTGGCTAGTGGTGTAACCTCAGCAAGTTCCCTCGTTTCGTTGTGCCTTAGTATCCTCAGCAGGATGGGGATAGTGGTGGGGCCCTCATCAGAGTGTGGTGGGGAGGTAAAATGAGTTGGTACCTGGAAATGCACTGGAAATGCACACGACAGTGCCAGGCAGACAGTAAGCAGCATGGCTGTGTTCTGTTGAAAGTCTGAGGTACTCCAGACAGGGCCAGGACAACAGAGTGTGGCACCCAGTGACCTCTAGCTGACAGTCCTAGTTTTCAAGTTCCAGGGATTTTGCCAGATTTTCTTTCCTTGTTTCTTTTGCACTAACCACTGCCTTTTGGGATTCCTGTCTATTTAGGACCCGCTACAGAGTGGCACAGTGTTTCCCCAGCAGCTGTGGCTTTGCTGGCTGTGAAAGCCCTCTGGTTTTACTGCTCAGCACTATGACAGGGTTTCTTGGCCTTGGTGCCGTTGCCATTTTGGGCCAAGTAACGCTGGATTGCAGGGGCGTCCCACGCATCATAGGACGCTAGCAGTGTCCCTGGCCTCTGCATACCAGGTGCTAGTAGTACCTACCCCTGCTCTAGTGGTCAGGGACGTGTCTGGACCATGCTAGGCATCTGCTGTGGATAAAAGGGCCCTGGTTGGGCACCCGAGGGAGAAGCATGAGGAGATTAAGAAAGCCCAGGAATTAACTAAACACTTAATTACTGGTCACGATCCTCAGTCACTTGCTGGAGTCTTTTGACTCCCCCCACTTTATCCAGAGGATGGAGGGGATGGGTTCCCCTGGATGCCCACCAAGGTGGCTGTGAGGCTTCTCTCACCATGCTGTGCACAGTGGTGGGACTGGGGAGGGAGGGCGGTGGAGTGCAGGCCTCACTCTGTTCAATCCTTTTTGGGGAAGGGTTGAGTCGGTACCCAACTCATAGTGACCTTGCATACAACAGTTGAAACACTATTGTCAGTGCTTTTCTGCTGTTCATAGAGTTTTCAATAGTGGATTGATTTTGGGGAGTGGGCTGCTGGTCCGTCTCCCAAGCCTACCGTACCTGGTGTTCCCAGGTGATCTCCCATCCAAGTACTAACCAGGTCCAACCCTGCTTAGCTTCCAAGATTGGACGGGATTAGATGCCACAGGGCTATGGCTGCAGACGCTTGGGGTAGGGTGGTGAGGACGAAATAGGAGAACTCCCGCGGGCTGCCTCCCCTTCCTGCAGGCTGCCTCCCCTTCCTGCAGGCCGCCTCCCCTTTCTTCCTGCTGGCTTGTGTTCTGGAATGCTGCCTGGGGCTAGGTGCTGACTGCACGTCACCTTTTCACGTGTCCTCGCAGACCTGGGAGCTGTGCGGTCATGTTCTTTCACAAATGAAGATGTGGACGCCCAGAGAGGGGAGAAGTATTTGCCGCTTGCTTCAGGTCTCAGAAGCCGTGAGTGGCAGAGGGGAGGGTGAGCCGCCCTTAGACTTCCTCATCCGGCATGAGCGGGGCTGGGGGCCAGAGTGTGAGGGGCTTGGAGGGCCTTGTCAGGAACACAGGATCTTAGGCCAGGGTCCCTTCATCTTTTTAAAACTTGTCTGCTCTTGTCGTGCTCTTACTTCACACACACAGACACACACACGTGTATATATATATATACACAAACACACGTGTGTACACGCAATGCCTACAGCCACACCACCCGGTGTCCGATCCCGTCTGATCTCAGTCCTCCAGAAGCTAAGGAGGCTGGCCTGGTTAGTACATGGATGGGAGACGACCTGGGAATATTGGGTGCTGTAGGCTTGGGAGAAGGACCTGGCAACCCACTCCCAAAACAACCAGCCATTGAAAACCCTATGAGTAGCAGAGAAGCTCTGACAATAGTGCTGGGCACAGTGTTGGCAGTGTTTTGTTCTGTTACACACAGGATCCCTATGAGTCGGACCCAACTCGACAGCGCCTAACAACCACTACATAAATCCATCCATATGTATATACATATGTGTGTGTATGCCTGCAGCCGTAGCCCTGTGGCATCCGATTCCGTCAGATCTCGGAAGCTAAGCAGGGTCGGGCCTGGTTAGTACCTGGATGGGAGACCGCCTGGGAACACCAGGTGCTGTAGGCTTGGGAGAAGGACCTGGCAACCCCCTCCCAAAAATCAGTCCGCCATTGAAAACCCTATGAGCAGCAGAGAAGCACTGACAATAGTGTTTCCCCTGTTGTACAGAGGGTCGCTATGAGTCGGATACCGACTCGACGGCACCTAACAACAACAACAACAAACGTGTGTGTATGTATGTGTATATTTATTTTGAGACAGCATCTCTCTGTGTAGCTCAGGCTGCCCTGGAACTTATATCAGTCCTCCCGGGTCAGCCTCCCAAGTGCTGGGGTGGCTGACATGCCCTACCGTGCCTGGCTTATTTCCTATTTCTGTCAGGCGAAATGATTTCATGGAGCCTGCCCTCCTGCAGAATGTAGCATGGTCAGCAAGTCTGTGTGTGTTTCTCTTTAAACTTTCTGTTCTCATTTTGGCAGATCCCCTCCCCTTCCCTCCAGGGGGACAGGGGAGCAGAGAAGACGCAGCCAGGTGAGGGGTCGTGGAAGACAGGCTTTAGGCAGCGGGTCCCCCATGTGCACCTGTGTGTGAACGGAGGCATGGGCTGTCAGTGGGGAGCCCTGGCCAGCAAAGCTCTGCTCTGACCAGCCTCCCCTCGACAGTGCCCTCGAGGACAGGTCCACCCCGGGACCTTCCTAACCTGGAGGCCACAGTGCCTCTGACCACAGAGCTTAAATCCAGCAGGCGAAGTGGACGGTTCTAGGCTGAACTGCAGAGTAACACCCATGAGGCTGCTTCGGGAACACTGATCTGGAAGCAGTGCCCAAGCAGAGCGGCGGATGCCGTTTGGCCGGCAGCCTCTTATGAAGGTGCAGGAGACCTAAGCGACTTTCTGCTGATCCCAGGTCCCAGGGCTGTTGCGAGCGCCACAGCCCCAGCCCCAGAGGCATCAGCCTGGTGGCTGCAGGTTCAGAAGCCCAGGCAGGAGCCAGACAGGAGCTGTAGGCCTGTCACTCACCCAGGGCCCAGAAACCCTCTCTGTTCTCCTGAGTGGGAGGGTGTTCCCTAGTGGGAGGAGCCAGAGCAGACAAGGGGTGTGCGGGAGCCAGGCCAGTTACAGTAGGGAGGCGTGGCCTGGGATCAGGGCCTGCTCCTCCTCAGGACGCACTGGGGTGTTGAGTTGGCCGGTTCATACTGAGAGCCCGAAGCAAGGCGTGGACTTGGGTGAGAGGTAGAGGCTGGGTTTAGGAAAGGACCCGAGGCATGGCTCCCTGTTTCCCATTGTCCGTAGCAACTGCTGGAGGTCAGATGTTAAATATGTTTGAGAAATTCGGGTGATCTGCTTCTAATCTTTCTTCCTTCTAGTGCATTACGAAAATAAAGAGCTGGGGGCTGGGTATGGCCGGCTGCGTGTGGGAGCCCTCGTGAGGGCGCCTTCTTGTCACGAAAGCCTCCGTTCAGGTGTTACCTTTTCAGTGAGGCTGTCCCTGCCCTCGTCACTCAAAGTGGGCCTTTCTCTATGGCTTCCTATTGTATTGCTGTTTTCAGATGTTCATCTTTGAGGCATAATTTGTTGTTTGGTGCCATTGAGGTGGTGTCTGACTCATAGTGACACAATGGATAACAGGCGAAACCCTATTGTCAGTGCTTCTCTGCTGTTCATAGGGTTTTCAATGGTGCATTGTTTTTTGGGAGTGGGGTGCCAGGTCCTTCTCCCAAGCCTATAGCACCTGGTGTTCCCAGGTGGTCTCCCATCCAAGTACTAACCAAGCCCGACCCTGCTTAGCTTCTGAGATCTGATGGGATCGGATGCCACAGGGCTACGGTTGTAGGTGAGACATAATTTAGACATAGTAAAATGAACCCACTGTAACAGTTTGGAGAGAGTTGACAAAGTTCCCTACGTGTGGAATCAACCATTGCCCTCAGGAACTCCCCAATTCTTTCCGAACTCCCAGCCCAGGAGAGTGCCGGTCTGTTTCCTGCCTCTGTAGGTGGGGCTGCTGCCTACGGTTTCATGTCAGTGGGACCAGGCAGTATGTTCTCTTTGTTGCTGGCTTCTTCTACTCAGCTAATGCTTTTGAGTGCACATGTCTTCGTTCATTCCTTTTTATTGCTGTGTAGCATTCCAATGTGTGGATATACCACAGCTTATCAATTTTTCTGCTGATGGAAGTCTCGGTTGATTCCAAGTTTTTGGCTATTACAAAAAAACTAGCTTTGAATCTTTGGATGTATATTCAGAGGCTGTGTAGATACATTTTATTTCCCTTGGGTAAATACCTAATTGCTTTGTCACATGTGTATGGTTAATTTTAGAAAAACGACTCAACTTCCCCCCAAGTGGTGGTGGTGGTTGTTGTTGTTAGGTGCCGTCAAGTCAGTATCCGACTCATAGCGACCCTCATAGGGTTTTCAATGGCTGACTGTTTCGGGATTGCCTTGGGAGTGGATTGCCAGGCCCTTCTCCCATTTTTGCGGTGCTGGGAATTGAACTCCAGGCCTCAGAGACTGCAGCGCAGCGCTCTACCCACTGAGCTAAATCCCAGCCCCCCCCCCAAGTGGTTATACCATTTGTATTCCCATGAACAATGTACAAGAGAGCTGTTTGTTCAGGTCTTAACCCAAATTTGGTACGCAGTGCATTGTTTTGCATGATTTCAATTATGGATGTTGTTGACTGTTTTTTTGTACTTACTAGTCATTTGTATGTCTTTTGTGAAATGTCTCTTTGATCTTGTGCCCATTTAAAAAATGTATTATTTAGCTGTAAAACTTCTTTATATATTCTGCACACAAGGCTTTTGCCAGATATATGTATTGCAGATATTTTTTTCCTAGTCTGTAGCTTGTCTTTATTTTCTTGGTCATATGTTTTGAAGAACAGAAATGTTTATCTTATGAAGGCTAACGTATCAACCTTTTCTTTTGTGATTTATGGTTTCTATGTACTGTCTAAAAGTTTTGCATATCATCAAGTTATGAATATTTTTTAAATTTTGTTTTAGAAATTGTATAGTTTTAGCTCTTACATATAAATCCGTGATCTTTTTGAATTTTTGTATATGCAAAGTCAGGTGATGAGCAAATGCTCATTTTTCTTGCCCATATGATCGGTTATCATTTGTTGAAAGCAACTGTTCTTTCCTTTCTGAAGTACCTTGGCAGCTTTTTCTTTTTTTTTTTTCATTTCTTATAAATTTATTACATAATATAATAATTATTATCAATAATAATAATAATATAAGAAACATAGATCTCTGTGGGGTGTATCACAACATCAGGGTCAGGTGGCCTCAGGACTGGAGCAGGGGGTGAAAGCCCCCAGGTGGAACTCCATACAAAAGGAGGGGCGAAGCGAGACTGACCCTGTAAAGTTAAAAACCCAAAGTGAACGGAACCAAAAACCCACAGGTGAGTGTGTATGTGGCAGTCGTTACAGTGACCTTGGCAGCTTTTTCTAAGATCATTTAATCACATATGCATAGCACTGCTTTTATGATTGTATTAATAAACCAAAAAATGAGTCTTATATATATTATGCTTTGAAGGCAACTCAAATTTTGCAGTGCTTCCAAAGTATCACAATGAACATTTATTTTCATACACCAGCGAATTATTTTTTAATTAAAAAATCCATTGCAGAGACATGACAAGTAACTGCAAAACCTGACTGGATCCTGGACTGGAGAGAAAAAAATGCAATAAAGAATATTAATAGAACAAGTGACAAGATTGGAATAGGAATAGTAGATTACGGTTTTATATTAATGTGACTATGAAGTTGACAGTTGCGCTGTGGTAACATAAAGGAATGTTCCTATTTTTAGTAGATACACACTAAAGTACTTAGGAGTAAAGAGCCATGGTGTACGTAAATCACTCTTAGATGATTGAAAGACGTTTGGGGTGGGGAACACGCTGATACAGCAGGTAAAACCACTTTACCAGAAGTGTCTGCAGTAGACTCCTGTGAATTAAAGGTCATGGCACTTAGGCTAAGCTGAATATTGTTTCTAAATAAAGATGTTTCTTTTTTTTTTCTTTTTCTTTTTCTTTTTTTTTTTTTTTTTTTGAGGTACTGGGGGTTGAACCCAGGGCCTTGTGCCTGCATGCTTTGCAAGTGCTGGACCACTGACCTGCATGCCCAGCCTGTGAATAGAAATTTACTTGAAAAATAAATGGCCATTCTGGATGTACTTTATCATTTCAAAAATGCATTGTGATGATGTCGTCTGTTGCAAGTTTCTGGCTCTGAAATCCGGCTCTCAGTTCCATTGGGTAGGCTGGTGTTAATGGTTTGAATATAAAATGGTTCAGGATGCTGGTGCTCTTTTGGGCGGCTGAGGAACTCTGTGAGGTGGGACCTGGCTTGAGGGGTTGAAGGATTCCTGGCCCCAGCTCTCATTCTGTGGTTGCTTCTGGTCTGCCATGATGTGAAGTCCTCTACCATGGGCCCTACCTGCTGCTCTGGAGCCCAAATAAACCTCTTTTCCCCTGGGCTGTTTCTGTCAGTTTTTTTGCCACCGCTGTGCACACACTTGGGAGAAGGACGTGGCAATCCACTCCCAGGGCAATCCCGAAACAGCCATCCGTTGAAAACCCTCTAAGGGTCACTATGAGTCAGACACGACTCGGTGGCACCTAACAACATGCACACACTGACTTGTTAGAAGTGTTCTGATGATAAATTTTATCTCTTCAGTATCTTTTTGGATAACTTGTGTTGTTAGGTGCTGTTGAGTCAGGTCCTCCAACTCATAGTAACCCAGTGAACGACAGAAGGAAACTCTCTGACACTGTGCCACGCCTGGCACTATGTCAGTGCTTCTCTGCCATTCATAGGGTGGGAGATTGTTTTGGGGATTGTTTCAGGAATGGGCTGCCAGGTCCTTCTCCCATTTTTACGGTGCTGGGGATCCATCCCAGGGCCTCTTAGAGACCTCAGAGCAGTGCTCTACGAACTGGGGACCTAGTTTGATTGGTACAAATGGTTTAGATTACCGCAGCGCCCTGGGCATAAGAATCACCAAGCGTGTCTTAGTCAAGAAGATGGAATCACTGCCAAGTTCAGGTGCTGCTCCAAGGATTTCACGTGAATCTAATTGCAGTGGTTTTTTTTGTTTTTGGCAGTACTAGGGGTTGAACCCATGGGCTGGGATTTAGCTCAGTTGGTAGAGCGCTGCGCTGCAGTCTCTGAGGTCCTAAGTTCAATTCCCAGCACCACAAAAATGGGAGAAGGACGTGGCAACCCACTCCCAAGGCAATCCCGAAACAGCCATTGCAAACCCTATGAGGGTTGCTGTGAGTTGGATACCGACTCGACGGCACCTAACAACAACAACAGGGGGTTGAACCCAGGGCCACATACATGCTAGGCAGGTGCTGTACCACTGAGCTGCACCCCCAGATCCTTTTTTATTTTTTATTTTGAGACAAGGTTTTGCTGAGTTGCACAGGCTGCCTTAGGTCTTGAACCCGTGATTCTTCTGCCTCGGCCTCCTCAATTGCTCAGATTACAGGCATGCTCCATGACACTTGGCTCTAATTGTGGTTTAAGTACTATTTTGAGTGTTATCTATTTTTCTACCACGACAAAGTCAACAAGAAAGCATGTATGCCACCAGATCCAGATGGTCTGTTTGCAAGGTGGAAATCTGAGAGGTCTTAGGGAAATCTGTGCACCCAGTCAGCTCTCATAAAGTGTTGCTTAGCTAGCCAGGCGCGGTGGCGCACGCCTGTTATCCCAGCAGCTCGGGAGGCAGAGGCAGGAGGATCGCAAGTTTGAGACCAGAGGCAGTCTGTGTAACTTAGCGAGACCCTGTCTGAAAAAGTAAAGAAAAATGGGCTGAGGGTAGAGCTCAGTGGTCTAGCACTTGCAAAGCATGCAGGTATGAGGCCCTGGGTTCAACCCCCAGTACTGCAAAAAAAAAAAAAAAAAAAAAAAAAAAGTGTTGCTTAGTTGACCTGGCCAGGGAGGCCATCTTGTCCACTTGCCAGGGTGAGTGAGACCGTCTTTGCCACTTCCTCATGTCTACCACCTGGTCAAGTGGGACCCATTGCTGTATCATCCAACCACTTGCCATTCTCAGGGCCTTACTTAACTCAGCTCAAGGGCTCTTATTATCTTCACCTTGAGTCACTGTTGTGAGGTTTCAGTACACATTCACACACATATATCTTGTGCACATCTCAGTGTGACTTAGATACCATAGTTGTCGTTAGGCACCGAACAGACCACCCATAAATTAGCGTTTTCATTTCTGCTCCTCTACTGTCCCTCCGTGGGCTGGGATTTAGCTCAGTTGGTAGAGCGCTGCACTGCAGTCTCTGAGGTCCCGAGTTTAATTCCCAGCACCACAAAAATGGGAGAAGGACCTGGCAATCCACTCCCAAGGCAATCCCGAAACAGTCAGCCATTGAAAACCCTATGAGGGTCACTATGAGTCAGATACCGACTCGACAGCACCTAACAACAACAACAACAACAACTGTCCCTCCTGTTTCCATTCTTAGCACTTACTGCGTACTTTCTGATCTCACAGAATTATTTTCCGAATGTCTCAACTTCTGCAGAAGCTTCTCGAAGACCAGGGCTGTCCTGAGTTGCCAGTACTCCCACTAGTGTTTCATTAAGCTTTGTCGTGTTGCTGTTGTGTAGTTTTACGGCTCTCTGTCTAACTAGGCGGCCTGGGCT
The DNA here is from genome assembly GCA_007922755.1 of Pedetes capensis. Classification (NCBI taxonomy): domain Eukaryota; kingdom Metazoa; phylum Chordata; class Mammalia; order Rodentia; family Pedetidae; genus Pedetes; species Pedetes capensis. The sequence goes on along the minus strand of VMDO01009310.1, from coordinate 2,147 downwards.
GACCTGGCCAGGGCGTAGCAGCAGTGTGGGGTCCTGGTCCATGGTGGCTGTGAGCTCTGAGCTTGTGGCCTTTAGCATTGAGGAAGCAGGTGAATTTGGATAATAGATGGACAACGTGGAAGTGGGCTGTGTGGTCCCCCCCAGCCTGTGGGCGGTGACCTTCCCTCGCCTTCCCTCGCTGTTCCTGGAATGATTTGGCTGTTGTCGGGGGCTGCCAGCGGGTCCCGGTCTGTGGCTCTCACTGGCTTCTCTGGAGAGGTGAGACGTTCTCCAGGGACGCCAGAGGGACAGTTGTGCCACTGTGTGGCCCTCCTGGCCTTCAGAGCCCGGTCCCAAGACAACACGGCGTTCCCGGCCCTGGCAGTCACCTGGGCACCTGCAGCTTCTGACGCATTCTTCACCAGGAACGGGCTCTGTCTTGGGGTGACCCTTCTTCCCCTTTCCACAGCGTGGGCAGCAGATGGAGCCCCTTTTCAGGGAAGAATCGCAAATGAGTGCTTTTGGGCGATTTAGGGCATTTTAAAACGTTTGTCTCCAGAGTGACAGAAGGCGTGTCTTAAAGTTTGACTTTCACACTTTTAGGTTTTTGAGGTCCCAGGTCCCTTTGAGAATGTCTAGAGGCAGAGGCGTGAGCCCCTTCTTCAGCCAGGGGACCCTGGCCCCAGGATCTGTGTCACCAGGGTCTTTGTCAGCACCTGTGGGCCAGTGCCTTTTACCAGCAGGAAGTGCTTGTCAGGTGGGGGAGATGTTGGCCCCAGGGGTGTGCAGGCTGCCGAGGTCTGCTCAGGGAAGGAAGGGGGATTCGAAAGGAAGGCTGGGTGTTCCCTTCTGAGCTCCAGCCTCAGTGCACTGCCAGCCCTGCCTTGCCGGAAGTCAGTCCGGGGCTTCAGCGTTCTCTTTGCCCACCTTCCGCATGCAGAACCTGAGGCAGTCAGCAGAGTGCGTCCAGTAGAGAGGGTGAACTAGTCGAAGGAGCCTGGGTAAGAAGAGTGAGGGACACAGCATGGTAGGCGGGGGGCAGAGGGCACACACCATCACACAGACCCGAGCAGCCACGTGAGAGGGGCCACGTGGCTCTGAGCTTCCCAGCCACCAGGGGGAAGAGGGAGCCTGCTCTGTGGTAGCAGGCCCAGGGCCTGTGAGCCTCCTTGGGTTTTCCTAAGACCCTGACGCTGAGACCAGAGAGAAGTTTCTTCCCTGGCTCCTCCCCAGCTACCCTTCTTCACTGTCCTGCAGGGGAGGTGGAGGGAGCTTCTCCCTCTTCCATTGGCTGGTGGCCCACTGTGCCATATACAGTGAAGACCGGCCTCGGGCGAGCTCGCGGGGCTCTCTAGCGGCGTGGTGGTGTGGGAGTTAACATGGTGCGTTTAGAGGCATGCACACCGCCCTTGCCCTCCACATCCTCCTCACAGGAAAAGGCGCGCACAGTGTGGAGGTTAGGCAGCAGGGAACTCCTGGGGAGATGCCCTTGGGAAGCCAGCGTTATAACTGAAATCAGACCCTTGTCTTCAGTCATCATTCGGGGAACCAGCTTCCCACGTCTTCCTGTGACAGGGCACATGGCGCCGAGGCCGTCTCCTCTCCATGGAGATGAGCAAGCGGGAGACCACAGCAGGGCCAGGCTCCTGGGAACTGGGTGGGGCCGCCTGACGCATGGGCCCTGTGGAGGCCAGGGCCTCAGGGTGGCGCAAGGGCCCTGCGGAGGCCAGGGCCTCAGTGTGGTGCATGGCTCTGGGAGGCCAGGGCCTCAGGATGGCATGTGGTCCCTGTGGAGGACAGGACCTGAGGGTGGCGTGTGGGCTCTGTGGAGGCCAGGGCCTGAGGGTGTTGCGTGGGCCCTGTGGAGGCCAGGGCCTGAGGGTGTTGCATGGGCCCTGTGGAGGCCAGGGCCTAAGGGTGTTGCATGGGCCCTGTGGAGGCCAGGGCCTGAGGGTGTTGCATGGGCCCTGTGGAGGCCAGGGCCTGAGGGTGTTGCATGGCCCCTCTGGAGGCCAGGGCCTCAGGGTGTTGCATGGGCCCTGTGGAGGCCAGGGCCTCAGGGTGTTGTGTGGGCCCTGTGGAGGCCAGGGCCTGAGGGTGTTGCGTGGGCCCTGTGGAGGCCAGGGCCTGAGGGTGTTGCGTGGGCCCTGTGGAGGCCAGGGCCTGAG